>JABUQX010024002.1:0-10000 GCA_015478945.1 Trachelipus rathkii | reverse complement strand
TTCATTATTTGCATTTCTCTTCGCCCTCTCCACCGCCCTCTTTGCTTCACACTCTAACCCCTCTATATTCCTCCCAGCTTTCCCTTCTCCTATCCCCCAACCATTTCACATAGACCTCTTTTTTCTTTTTCACCAACTCTTTCATCTTTAACTCCACCATTCACTTCCTTCCCTTCTACTTGCTCCCACCTATTTTACTCTCAACATATCCTTCTGGCCTCTTCACAAATTGTCTCTTTAAATCCTTCCACTCCTCCTCCACTTCCCTAATTTCCGTCCCTCTCACGTCCCCCCACCTATCCTCCATACCCCTCCTAAACTCCCTCTTACACATTGCCTCCATCTAATTTTTCCACCTTTAATGACTTCTATTCTCCTCTTTTTTTCTCTTTCTCTAACCGTTACCTCTCCCCCCACCCTTAACCTAGCAACCACTAAATAGTGATCAGATAACCCCCTACCTTCCCCTCTGAATACATTTACATCTAATAATCTGCCTCTATCCTTTCTATTTATACACACATAATCCAATATCGCCCTCCCCCCCGTTATCTCCCTCTTCCATGTATACTTATGATTTTCACTTTTCTTGAACCAAGTATTCCCAACTATCATTCTTCTATCAACACACAACTCTAACAGACTTTCTCCATTATCATTCCTTTCCCCTACCCCAAATGGACCTATAATTCTCCCCATCTCCTCTCTTCCCAACTCCTGCATTCAAATCTCTAATAAACAAATTTTATCATTACCCCCGAAACTTTCCCCAACAATTCATTTCAACTCACTCCAAAATCTTTCTCTCTCCTCCTCCCCCGCTTCCATTACTGGTGCATACGCGCATATAAAAACCCACATTTCCCCCCCAAATTTCACATTTTAACCAACATTATTCTCGAACTCACCTATTTGCACAATTTTACCTTATTCCACACCTCTTTCCTCATAACTATTTCCTACCCCTTCTCTCGCCCTCACTCTCTCGTTAACCCCCGAAATCATACCCTTAAATTTTCAAAAGTCATCTCCTTCTATCTTTTCAGCTTTGTTTCTGTCAACCCTAGCACATCCAACCTTTTTTCTTCAAACATTAACCCCACTTCTTCCCTTTTCAGATCCTCATTTATCCCTCTCACATTCATACAACCCACTCTAATCTAATCCCTTTTGCCCATCCTATCTCTTTACTCTCTCTTACTCTCCTTAGTCCTGACCCTCTTATTCACCACTCCACTTTCTTCTATTCCCACACTTGAAATTTGGCTGCACGCTTACCGGGATCCCAACAACCTGAGGCACCATTTCCCAATACCTCAAGCTCCAAACCCCGCTCAAAACAACCACACCCTAAAAAAATACCCTAAATCTATATTCTATAACTAATTCACACTATATTATCTATAAAACTTAAATTAAAACTTATGTTATTGTTTACGGAATTTATAATTACTTTGTTGTATTCTCTTCCTACTGTTGAAGACACTCCTCTTCTTCTCAGAGTTCGATATTGATTACCAATTTATAAGTTCCCTGATTAATCTCTTCCTTCTGTATTAAGATCCTTGATGTAATCTATTCCTATAGTAAAATCAAAAGGATCCTTGATGTAATCTCCTTCTGTCTTGAAGATACTCTTCTTAGAGTTCCTTTGCTTTTTTTCTACACTTTATTCTTTCTTGCTTGATATACTTTCCTTGATGGAATACCCTCTAACTATCTTTAAGACACTCTTTTCATTCACAGAGTTCCCTGTTTTTCTACTAACTACTTTATTCTATCCTGATGTTGATTTTTCTTCGCAACACTAATATTTAATTTTATTTGAATTACTTCTATTTCCTTTACTAAGTTGCACTTGAAAACGTTGAGGTGATCTTTTTCAAGTAAAGACAAAGTAGGAAACCTCAGTAAATTTATTCTTTCCTGATGATGATTTTTTCGCAACACTTGTACTTAAATTATATTTAGAATTACTTCTATTTCCTTTATTAAGTTGCACTTAAAATCCTTGAGATCCTTGAATGGTCTTCTTCAAGTAGAACAAAGCAAGAAACCTCAGCAAATTCTAAGAGTCCAAAAAGCACATATACTTGTAGTTATGCCACTCCACAATTTATTTATTTATCAATCAAAATTCACTTATTATACCTTCAATACAAATTTTTAAAATCATAAAATAATTATTTTTTTCATTTTGTGAAAAAATTTCCAATTCGTTAAAAACTTGAATCTTTTTGAAGAGAACTTTATTTTTCATAAATTCTTTTTCTTCTTCACTTTCGCGATGTTTCCCAACTGTTTTCTTTCTGTATATATATATATATATATATATATATATATATAATATATATATAATATATATATATATATATATATATATATATATAATTATATCTATATATGTATATTATATATATATATATATATATAATATATAATATATTTTTATATTTTTTATAGATATTATTTTTCTTTATATCTATATATAATATATATATATATATATATATATATATATATATATATATATATATATATATATATATATATATATATATATATATTATATATATATATATCATTATGATGGACGATTATTCGTCATCGTCATCGTCATCGGCAAAATCGGCACATTTTTTTTTCATCGTCATCGTCATCGTCATCGGGAAAATTTCGCCGATTATTTTGCCGATTAATTGAACAAATATTAGGAATTTGAATAATATTAAAACTCAATAATAATAATAATATAATAATAATAATAATAATAATAATAATAATAATAATAATAATAATAATAATAATAATAATAATAATAATAATTATTTATATAATATATATATATATATATATATATATATAATATATTATATATATATATATATATATATATATATATTATATATATATATATATATATATATATTACTATATATATATATAATATAATATATACCCATTTTGCTTATGGGATTTATGACATTCCAGTGCCTATGGTCGCCTTTCCGGTATTGCGTTCATATCATCACTCATGCCTCCCAGACAACATCTCATATACACATACTTATACCACACCCCTCTTCTAGACAACATCTACAGACATCTCCTATCCTTATATCCCTATGTGTGGGAAGAAAAAAATTGCCCACATCGTATGTCCTGTGTGTCGTAGAAGGCGACTAGGGACGGTGTATTTAGGTTGGCTGCCTACTACCAACTATCTTTTGCCAGAATGCTAATGCATGCCTAAGAGAAGGTCGTGATCGCCGTAAGTTGCCCCTTTCTAATCCTTCGGGCGAAAAATGTATGAATCGTATCTGTATATATAAAATTCAGAGGAATAAATGTTGATGAGATGAGGAGAAGGTGATGGATCGTATTTAGAAAGTTCAAGATTTGATTTGCTCTCCTGTGACTGAAACAACAGATGAAAGGAAACGGGTGAAAATGAGTGGTGTGGTGGTGAAATGTGGTTTGTGTTGCTGTGGAAAGGATTGAGAGGGGGATAGAAGGATTTGCAATTCTGATGAGTGGATTTTGTGGTAGAGGGCTATGGTAGATTTTGTGTTGTGAGTACTAGAAGTCTAGAGGTTAAATTTTGTTTGAAAAGGTCAAAATTTGTTGTGGTTGCGACATATGATCCATCTTGAGGGTAATGTTTGAAGAGAGTACCGATCTTTCTGGGATATATGGTGAATGATGTTTTGGATGGTTGGAATAGGAGATTCAGTTCATTTGCCACAAATCTGCCCATTCAGGGATTTTTTTTTACAGTTGTCACCACCACCCACGGCAGAGCCCTATTCAATGTAGGGGGTGTAGTACTCCAAAAAGTTTCACTCCTCTAGCGCAACATTAACGCATATAGCACAAGAACGCAGGCTTAAAGTGAGGAGATTAAATTCGTAGGGGTGAAATCAGAAGATGGAAGAGAATTCCACAGAAGAAAAAGGTGGTGGGAAAGAAGGAAGGCACCACAGCAAACTAGCCTGGAGTTAACCAAATGTCAACACAATACTCGTGCGCCGATACAGCACCCCTGTTGTGCTACGACAGAGTCGTAAAAGGTGGTGGTACGCGAGTGATAAGTTCCCTCGAGCCCTTGCCGCTGCGGTACCTATAGGAAAAAGAGATAAAGCACCCACATCGCTCCGCAAAGATAGAAGGGGTCAAGTGAACTGGAAAGTACAGAACAGTTTATAAGCCTTTTTGCCGTTGACTCGACCCTGTCCAAAAGCCGGGTGAAAGCAGAGCCCCTCTCCAGATATGAGAGCAGTACTCCGTACATGGGCGGATGGGACCCTTGTATAGCTGGAGCAACTGAGAAAAGGAGGAAAGTCTGAAACAGTCTAAACAGAACTTCCTGTTCTTTGAAGCCGCCCTGAGCAACCGTTGCGATGTGAGGTTTCCAAGACATTTTTTGTTCATTTTAAGGCCAAAGATGTTTATATTTCAACAGGAGGAGACGACAGAACCGTCGAAAGCGAAGAATAGGAAAGTTAGAAGGTATTTTGGAGAAAGAGAGAGATTTGTAGAAGTTGTTTTTTTTAAAGAATTGAATTCACAAAGTTATTTCTATCCATCCAGCGAGAATAAAATCGGAAAGATTAAGAAGACGAGAGCAATTCAAGAAGTAAAAGAGGGAGTAGAATTGATATGAGTTAAAGAATGAAGGTCGAGTCATCGGCATACGAGTGGATAGAGTTAGAGGTGCAGGTGAGAAGATCATTAATGAAAAGTAGGAATAAAGTAGGAGATAAGACAGAACCCTGAGGAACACCACTATTGACAGAAAAAGAAGAAGTCGCCCCATCAACAACAGCCGATATTGAGCGATTTGAAAGAAAACTAGACATAGGTAAGCAAAGAGAAGGAGGAAACCCAAAGGAGGGGAGCTTGAAGAGCAGTGACGCGTGCCATATTCGGTCAAATGCTTTGTATATGTCAAGCGCCACCTACGCAAGTCTCACCGTAGTTCGTAAGAGCGAAAAAACAAAATCGGTTAGATAGGAATGTCATATCGCCAGTCAGCTTCGTGCAACGAAGAGCCGTCTGGCGATCGGAATGAGTTTCCAGATGATCTAAGAAATGAGTGTTGAGAAGGGTTTCAAAGATCTTAGATAGAATACAAGTGAGAGCTATAGGGCGATAGTTAGAAAGATCAGAGCGGCTTCCTTTTTTCGGAATAGGTTGGACATGTGCGAGCTTCCAACACTGAGGGAAAGTGATAGTATTGAAGACATAGAGACATATAGTTGATTTAGGTGTGGAAAGTGATTAGCCTTTTAAACTTGGAGGAACTTAGCAACACAATGATCAGATCGAATAAGAGGAGGAAAGGCAGATTTACAGAAGTTGCTAGGATGAAAGATTTGTCAGTAGGAGAACCAAGGAGGTTGCGCACTTCCTTTGATGAAAGCCGCTTTGCTCGTCGAAGAATCCCTGCACGATTTCTAGCTGAATGAAAAATTAGCGAGAGTGATAGGAGAACTAGAAAGAAATTTTTCCACCCCCGATAGGCACTGTCTCTAGCCTGAAATGGCCAGAGAAAAAGCAACGAATCGAACCATTAGATTATGAGGAAAGAAAGATTTAGTTTTAAAAGGAATGAATGAGGAAAGAAGGATTTAGGCTGAAGGAAGGAATGAACCTGCTCATCCCATCAACGATTACGCTCCCTCCTATCTTTTAAATCTTTATACATTCATCAATTAATTCCTTACTGAGGTAGCCAATTTGCAATCATCTTGCAAACTTGGAAACCTTACATTAAGTCCCTGGTCTAAAATTTTATACCATGTAATGAGGAACAGCCACTTGACCAAAGAAATCGTTACGGACCACAAATATGTCTCCTCATTTCCATTAATAAATACTTTTCATTTTCATTGATTAACCTATTTATTATTCATTATTATTATTACATTATTATTATTATTATTATTATTTATTATTATTATTATTATTATTATTATTATAATTATTAATTATTATGTTATATATTATATTATTATTATTATATTATATTAATTATTTATTATATTATTATTATTATATTATTATTATTATTATTTATTATTATTATTATTAATTATTTATTATTTTTATTAAAGAGACCTTAAGGTATCAAAAATTTTGATCATCGCTAAAATAAATTTCGGGAGGTTGAACCCATTGACCCCCTGTCTACAGCCTTAAATATAATATATATATATATATATATATATATTATATATATATATATAATATATATATATATATATATATATATATATATTATATATATATATATATATATATATATATATATATATATATATATATATATATAATATATATATATATATATACTATAGTATAATATATATATATATATGGTGATAATTGGTTTAGAGCGACAACTATCATCAATCCATATCTCAAAAACTACAACAGCTACCGGGAAAAGGAATACATTGCTGGGAATGCTGGTCTAATTTTAGTGCGGAAAATGGAAAAAAAAAAAAAAAAAAAAAAAAAAAAAAAAAAAAATCCCAAAAACTAAAATAACAACAGGAAAAAGAAATAATTTTTTGGAACCCTGGTAAAATTTAAAAATAGGAAAAATGTAAAAAAAATAAAAAAATCAAAAAAATGTTATTGCTAATAATTATAGTAATAATGATTAGAAGGCCTATTAAAGACTTTTATTGGTTACTCGTTAATATAAATAGACTTTCTATTAAATTTGCTATTTTTTTTTTTTTTTCTTTTACTAAAGAATACCCCAAGGGTATAAACGCACGATGGCAGGAGTCGGGTCTCTCGGCCTTCCGGGGAACTACGGGGTAGGATAATTCCCCCCCTCCGGGGAGGGTCTCCGGAACCCCCGCTCTTTGGTATTTGGGTGTCGCGGGGTTCCTCCGCCCCTCCTACGGGGTATGGAAAACGTCCCCCTTCTGTCTTCCCCGTCGCTCGAGCCCCCTACATTGCCGTGTAATACCTTTTACAAATAAATATATTATATATTATGTCCCCTGCTTTTAAAAAAAAAAAAAGGCCAATATTTATTTTATTTATTTATTCTTATTTATTTTTTTTTACATTTTCCGTAACTAAAATTTTCACAAGGATTCCAAAAATGTATTCCTTTTCGCTTGTAGCTATTGTAGTTTTTGAGATAGATTGATTTTTTTTTTTCATTTTTTTTTTTTTTTTTTTTTTTTTTTTTTTTTTTTAACAGTTTCCGCAATAAATTTTGCCAGGATTCCAAAATGTTTTCCTTTTTCCTGTAACTATTGTATTTTTAGATATGGATCGATGATAGTTGTCGGCTCTAAACCAAATATCACCTACTATATATATTATATACTATATATATATATATATATATATATATATATATATATATATATATATATTATATTATAATATATATAAGTATATATATATATATAGTATAATATATAATATATATATATATATATATATATATATCTATATATATATATATATAATTATATATATTTAATAAATATAAATATATAAAAATATATAAAATATATATATATATATATATATATTATATATATATATATATAATATATATATATAGAGAGAGAGAGAGAGGAGAGAGAAGAGAGAGAGAGAGAGAGAGAGAGAGAGAGAGAATGAATTAAAAAAAGTTTTTTTCAATTAATCGCTCATCGTCATCGTCATCGTCATCGTCATCGGTGAAATTTGCTCCTAATCGTCATCGTCATCGTCATCGGCAAAAATTTCATAATCGTCCCATCAACTATATCTATATATATATATTATATATATATATATATATATATATATATATATATATAATATATATATATATATATATATATATTATATATGTATATAATATATATATATATATATATATATATATATATATATACAACGCTTATTGTGGACAAAATAATAAATATTTACGTCGAAATAAACTAAAAAATTAAATAAAATGATTGGATAAAAATAAATCAATTTGAGCCCAAAAATAAAAAAAGTAATGTTCTTTTTAAATAGCAAATCGAATTTTTAATTTTAATTTTGCTATAAAATATTACCAACCTTTCCAAATACTAAATTATTTTGAGGACCATGGTTTACTTAAGGTCCTATAAATATATATATATATAATATATATATATATATATACTATATATAATATATATATATAATATATATATATATAATATATATATTATATATATATATATATATAACTATATATTATAATATATTATATATTATATATATATATTATATATATATATAATATTGAAGGGGTTAAATTCTGGTCTTGAATAACTACCTTCAATAGAGGGATGAATATTAGATGTTAAAGAGAGTGAGCGTTTTCACGATAAAGTGTCGTTTCTTCCGAAGCTGCTTAGGATTCGTCAGTGGTGCTAGCAGCCCTCCTGCAACCAACGTCTCCACAGAACTCCCCCAGTAACAATGCCGCCGAGCTCAGCTCCGTTCCCCGGACCTGGAAGGACGTCGGGTATAGTAGCGTGTAACTATCAGGTGAGAGCTAGGTGTGCACACATTAGGTCACCGAGAAGGCTTCGACCACTCTGTTCTCTTACGTGCAGTTGGTCCGCACCTGCAGAAGCTTGAGAAGTACGGTACAGGCGGCACAGGATGACCGAACAGAGTGCGCCCAACAGAAGAAACTTGATTTGATGGTTGTTCGGTGATTTGATGGGTGTTCGGAATCACATTTGATGGGTGTTCATGGTTGCGTGCTGGTGTTCGTTGTGCCACTCCAGTGGCACTGGTCACTCAGATGTCACCAATTTGAAGATGTTATTAGATGTTAAAGAGAGTGAGCGTTGTCACGATAAAGTGGCATTTCTTCCCGGAATCTGCTTAGATTCGTCAGTAGGTGCTAGCAGCCACCTGCACCAGACGCCACAAACATATATATATATATATATATATATATATATATATATATATATATATATATATATATATATATATATATATATATATAATATATATTATATATATCTATATATATATATATATATATATATATATATATATATATATATATATAGAATATATAGATAATATATATATATATATATATATATTAGGGATGTGCCGAATATTCGGAAAGTATTCGGTATTCGGCCTATTCGGCCAAAATACCGAATATTCGGTATTCGGCTTTTTGCCGAACTATTCGGCCGAATATTGAGCTTTATAAACAATAAATTACGCCAACACATAAGGGTTTATTTTCATGTAAAACATTTTAAAATTTTAGAAACTTATTTTCCAAAAAAAATAAAAAAATATAGCCCAATTTTGTAGCCAATATGGTGAAAATCTTTGTCATTGTCAGAATCCTTTAAGGGCCTTTGACATTTTTCAATTTTCTAAAAATAGGATTCATTTAGTGATACGGGATAATGGACCAAACATGGTAGCTGGTATAAGGGAGAGTGGCTTGCTATCAATTTCATGTTTTATTCACATGTTGCAACTATGCATTCACGATTCAATATTATGTCAGAAGTCTGTTAAAGATATTTTATTTACTTGCAGAAGCATATCCTCTCATTTTCACCATTCAGCAACGGCAGCTGCAAAGCTTAAAACTTACAGATGCAGTGATGTCAAACAGCATAAATTCATTCAAGACGTTTCTACAAGCTGGAACAGAACTTATGATATGCTTAAAGATTGTTTGAACAAAAAAGTTCCCCTATCCATATACGCTGCTGAAAGCAATCAGAAAATGTTGACTGATTTTCAGTGGCAAAATTATCCCATTTACTTGAGCCATTTGACAACATCACTAAAACAAGCATTAAACGTGAAGTAACAGTCGGCCCAAGTGATCCCTTCCATTTTAGCAATAAATCTATTTTTAAATAAGGCAATTAAAAGCAAAGCTTCAGTGGAATAATTACACTCGTTGAAGAGCTTAAGAAAAATCAGTAGAAAAAGACTTTCTAAGTTTCCA
>JABUQX010024001.1:47500-65255 GCA_015478945.1 Trachelipus rathkii | reverse complement strand
GATAATCATCATACAGGGAATGCGTTACAACGAGGTCGTAGTTTTGAGATGCGGGCCGAAATCTCCCACCGGCCTCCAATCTTGAAGCACCTCTTCGCGTTAGGTACCTCATGTGGAGTAGGGTAAGACCGACGAACTTTAGAAGACGGGACTGGGATCCCCAAGTTTCCAGCGTATGTGCCTCAAACTCCCACCTTGGCGGCCTAGCCCTATCATTGTGCAGGAGGGCATGACCGGCTTCATCGAGGCCACGAGCAAAGGGTGAGAGAGCACCCCCTTTAAGTTCGATATGGTTCATGGTGTCGCACCGATGTGCTGACAGGGGTGAAGAAATGAGAGAAGAACCAGGGCCCCTCAGGTGTCAAGAAAAGATCAGCGTTACTCAACAACTTTTAACCCATTCGCTGAAGATAATTTTCTTTTGCTCTGCTTGCGGCCAGACTTGACAAGAAAAGTTGAAGACAGTACCAAGAAGAAGGGCAATTTATTTAGCAGGAGATCAGAGACTGCCAGTATTAAAGATTCGAAAACACAACAGTACCAGTGCAGAGAAGGATAATGAGAGTATGGAAGCCGTAACACAAACCCAATTCCTGTTTTTCAATAAATTGCAACCAATGAAGATCGAAATCGAGAGCGGGACAGGGAGAAGATCAGCCCCTCAAGTATGGCTGGGAAGACATAAAGGCCACTAAAAACACCCAGACGGAAGGAGAATCTGACGGTCCGGGTACTAAGGTAAAAGATCCGAAGGATCGGAGTGACGATATTGTATCACCATTTATACTAGGAATGACACTGCCTATTCGTCTGCCGTTATTAAAAGAAGCCCGTTCAGTGAGAGGGCCAAGAAATACAGCCAGATCTCATGTGATAGAAAGGAAAACCACAAGTGTTATTTGGGCCGCAACAAACGATGAAAAAAAGATTGCACCCTGTACAGGAATTCAAAAAGAAAAGTGTCTAGTCAACTGTTTATCGGTATTACGAAGCGATATAAATGAAACATTCCTGAGTGCGCGAAAAGGTGGAAAAAAATAAGAAAGAAGAACAAACATGAGAGATCCAAAATAGGAGCGATTAAGCCATCACAGCATTGAACCCAGACCACCCATGACCATCTATGGGGGAGGGGATGGAGGACGGGGGAGGCGGGAATAAACGGTGTGGACCACTGGTCTGCTGGTTCCGAAAAGGAACCAAGGGGAAGCCATTTCTTCGCTAGAAAGCTTCAACTACGGTATGGTTGAAAAGGTCATACCCAATCATTGAGGATATTTGTGTAGAGTAGGGGTCAAGGAGGTAGCATATGTGGGGCGCGCAGTATATGGGGACGGGGGGAAAGGGCTGTAGAACGTATGTTAAGAGAAGAAATAAGGGAACGTGGGTGAAAAGGGGTAAACAAAAAAAACGAAGGGAGGATAACAAAAAAAAAAAAAACGTCGGGCCCATGGTCTACTCGGAACAGTTTACCGAGGAGCGGGAATGCCTCTTGCTGATGTCAGCATGATTGGGCAGTAATTTATAACAGGAGTTCAGCCGTGTAACATCGCCAACTCTCTGTTTCCAAAGCTAGAGAGAGGCGATTTCTACATTAGAAAAAAGAAAAGAAAAAAAAACGGGAAAAAAAAGGAATCTGGAGAGGCACTATAAATAGCCGAGAGATACGAAGAAAGGGAAGGAAACACGCGGATAAGAATAAAGTAAGCAGCGGAAGACCCCCCGAGTCACAACAGTAGGGAAACAACGGTGTCACCGTCCGAGCAATTGACGCGCAGAGTGAAAACCGCGAACGGTGAAATAGCAGTTGAGGGGAAACGGGAAAAAAAATTAACTACATACATCATTGTACGAGAGTCACTGTGACGACATGAGACAAAAGAAAAAAGAACATTCTGAGAATTCGTAGGAATGACAGGAAGAAGAAGAGCACGGTTGCAGCAAAGCTTTTTTTTGAGCCTGGTATGGAGGACGGGGGGGGGAAAACAACCACTCGCCGATACCGCCAGGCAGTGGGGCAAAGGACAGTCGAAATGGAGATAAATGTCCGCGGCAAGCAGAGAGTGCCGTATTATAGAGAAGATGATCTGCATGTCTGCAGCCGAACCTGGTTCGGCGTGGGGAACAGAGTAAGTCGGAAGCTGGTCCAAAATGAAGCAACGAAAGGTTTTATTGCAGCTACTGGGCATTTTGCTGTTTAAAACAGGTGATGTTGGATTACCGATGCCGGCTCTTGCTGGTGTGGGAGAGTCCATCCCAACAAGCGACAACATTGAACCAAGATCAGCATCATGACTTCTGACTCTTTTAATCAACGGTGCATTGAGGCCAGGAAAACTTCCTCCCGTACTTCGGGGGCCTCTTGCGACGTCGGTAGCCAAGCCGAGAGAATCAAAAGGTTCTCGAAGATAGGGTGAGAGGAGTCGGAGGGTGCGAAGGTGGTTTGAAGTAGGAGCTGACGAGTATGAAGATCCTTTAAATGGCGTAAACAGAGGAAAGGAAGGAGATAACTCCATAAAAAAAAGAGAAGAATTAGGACGATGCAACTTTGTACTTTCTACATACCACCTGTAGGAACATGCAATTATAATAGAGCATCCGCCAGAGTTGAAACAAAGAGTTATACAGCTGACATGATAGAATAGAAACGGGAGGATAAAAGGGTGGAGAATTATGCATGAGGAGGTAGGGAGGGAGAAACCCGGTTGCATATCGGTTTCAGGCATAATTTTTTAAAAAGGTTGAAAGTTTAAGTAAGTAAAAGGAAATAGGGTCGGTACTCTAGGATCAGGAAAAGAAAAAATGGACAAAGTTAAAGTAAAACGCCAGCAATAGACAATACGAAAGCATGGAATAGTGGAGAGAGCTGGTCTAACCAAAGACAATTATATTATCTAAATAATTTAACTGGTCATGTTATGGGTATATGGTATAGCACTACAACCCCTAATCTGGAGCAAGAGTTTCTTGTCCGATGTGTTGTTACGCACTAACCCACCTATCTGAGGAAAGCGAAGAGATGATACACCAATATATATTATATATATTATATATACGTATATATATCATGATATATATATCTAATTATATATATATATACTATATATATATATTATATAATATAATATTTAATTTATAATATTATATATTATATAATATATATATATATATATATATATTATATATATTATATATATAAATTATATTATATTATTCAGAAAGAGAGAAATTTTAAATGGAAAAAAGGGGCTGCACACTAGTTACATTTCGCTTGTGAGGAACATTATTTAAACGTGGGCAAGTCCTTACCGTAATTTTAAATGTAAAATATGTCAATACAATAAGGTAGGGGAATATTAATTTTAGTTTAGGGGTTGAGAAAGTAATGGGGGGGAGGGGCCAATTTAGCATTTAAGAGTTATTTGTTAATAAATTTGTGTATGAGAGAGGGAGGGAAGAGGTTTGATACGAAAAAATTTGACAGAAAAGTGAATTCTTTGTGCAGCAAACTATAAGAGGAAGATAAATGAAAGGCTCTGTATAAAAGTGTTTTAAATACTGTTACAGTTTGAATGCAAGGGGGAGGTATATGGCTGAAAAAATTTAAGCCTAGCCCTGTAAAGGTCTTTTTCTGAAAATTGAGATGGAGAAATCTGATGCACAGTTTTTCTTGATGAACTAAACGCAAAATGGAAGGGAGCTCTCGATCAGCCTCATGGGTAAAACACAACCTTTACTGCAATTCCCTTGGCACACTCGCTATACGCTGAACCACGCTCACACGCAGCACGACCCATGTCTTCTCAATCACACAAATTTTTCAATCGTAACCCAAACAAAAAAAATCACCAACCAACTTAAAAATTCTCATAGAATCTTTACATATTGCCGACTCAACCCACCCTTTACAACGATTAGTGGCCCGTTTTAAACTACTATTAGCCTTTAACCTTCTGCAGATGGAAAGTTTGTCATTCTTCAAGACCCGTATTAATGGTTTTTCGAGTGTAATGCATTTTATTTGTAACTAAGTAAGTTTTCATCACGGGTTTTTTTATTGAATCGATATGTCTAATAAAATTATGAAAAGGATTTTTAAAAAGTTAGTCCGTCCTCATACTAATATATAAAAACCGCTATTCATGTCATGTTATCTTTGTTATATATTTTTAATATTTTCTATGTTAATTTTCGAGTTTCCAGTTCTGTTGAACCCACCTTTTTGTTTTTGTGCTTATTATTGTAGCTAATATTTAAACAAGTTTTGATATGCTAATGATTCTTCGCTTAGTTTTATATATGAGTCGATAAAATTTACTTTATTGTTCCCATTATATTTTTTGTTCTGATATAAGCCTTATGGTTGGAATATCAGATCGAGTCCCGAAAACGTTCGTTTAACTGTTCTTGTTCAATAAAGTTTCTCTCCATCGTCGGTTGCTAATAAGCCTGGTGTTGCTTTCTTGTGCTTAATTAAGATTTCACCACATAAAGAGTTTGGATCTAACGGTATAGGTTATATACCTATATTATATAATATATATTATATATATATATATATATTAATATATATATATATATAGATATATATATTATATATATTATATATATTATACTATAATATATATAATATATATATACTATATATAATATACTATATATATATATATATATAATTATATTATATATATTTATATATTATATATTATATAAATATATATTTATATATATTAATATATATATATATATTTTATATAATATATATATATATAAACTAATATATATATATATATATATATATAATATAATATGAATATATATGTGAAGTTTTGATGTAGTGCTTCAGAAACTTCTTGCAGAAGGTTAACAACCAGGTTTCATAAACAAGAGTAAGTTGGAGTATATATTTACAGCATGAAAGTGAAGGCAAAGTTGTGCCTGAACCCCAGTCACTCCTGGGTAATAATTAAAAATAATCAAATAATTTGTAATACAGAATATAATGATATATAAATAATATAAAAATTAAATAATAAATTAAATAAAAGTTTACTTTTAACAAAACAATTAGGCCTACAATTGGCCCTACTTAAAATTTACATAGTGCTATACAAAAAGGAATTTTGGGAATAGACTTTTTGTTACTAGGCAAAGCCCCCTCAAGCTGAGAGATTACAATAGGGCCTTGGTTATGCTGACTCCTAAGGTGCTAGCTAGCCACTGGTGGAATAAAAACTAGTAAATAATAGATGCGCGTAAAATAGTATAAATAAAAAACATTGGCGATTTAATATTCAACGTTCACTCATGTGGCCTTCTAAGTAGGGCTTAATCCCAATAACGATAATATTTACATAATCCAAATTGAATCCTCATATTTCAACCACCAACTGCACCTTACCACGTATAAAAGTCCAATAAACTTGGCTTTAAAAGGCCTTAATTACGGATGGGATTAAGTGAAAATAATGTTTTTAGAGCGTTCGATGAACAGGCGGTTATCGGTACAAGAAAAGAGAAAAAATCGGCCGCATTTTAGACATAAAAATGCTAGAGGCATGTCAGTAGTATCGAAGTTTGGAAGTAGTATTTAATTTCGAATTTGCGAAAATGAGAGTACGGTCACATTTACGTTTTGCATAGTTTGAAATATCCATGACGGATATTTGCACCTAACCTGAACTTCGTCGACACAAGGTAACTCCCTGCAGTGCTAAAAGGCACGATACGTTAATACTGTTAAATTTACGCCGGCCCATCGAATATGACGTACCCTTTCTGCTCCGTAGTTGTTTAGTAGGAGCTTCGGTGGGGTTGGACAGGATTTCAGACTTGCGGAGGGGGTGATCGGGCCCAAGTCGGAACATCATGCACGTGGCTGTCGCGTAAGAGTGAGCCCGAGTTGGAACTGGGAGAGTGAAGAATACTGAAGCCGGAGTGGAGTGGGAGGCACGGATTGACGTATGACCGCTGCGCGAGTGGAGTCTTGAGCCGGTGCGTATTGGGTGCTGGTGCTGAGGAGAGGAGTGAGTGAGGAGAAGGACGAGATCAGGGGAAAGGGAAGAGGAGGAAGGAGGGCAGGTTGAAGAGGAGGAGAGGAAGAGATGCAGCGAGGAGAGATAGAAGCGTTAAAGATACGAGTTGACAAGGAGAGAGAAATTGAAACAAAAGGGTAAAGCGTCTAAAAGCGTTCAGCGAGAAACAGGAAAAGAGATTCGTCTCGGGAAGACAGAGGCTATAAGACTGATCCGAACTTGAAAACGAACTTCTGTGGCGATGCTGACGTTGAATCGGTAAAGAATTCTCCTTCCTAAGTCATCACTGGAAAGGTCCTCCCATCGTACTTAGAGTTGATAGCGGTTTTTGCGGGTTCGAGATCATTGTCCGAACGAACAACATGAGTGCAAGAAGAAAGGTTCCTTTAGATAAGGATGCACCTCTTGTCGTGGACGAAGAGGAAGGAGTTGGTCTGCCACGACGAAAGCAACAGCGCCTCAAGGCGAGGTGAAGATAAGCAAGCGGGTCGGTGTATTTCAGTAAGGAGGGAGTAAGACGTGAAAAGTAAGATCAAAAACGCCTCAGCGAAGACGAAGAGGAGATCATACACTCATCTCAGCGGCCGAACAGTGCAGATTCATCTTTAACGGCGCGATGCGAATGACCAAATTCATTTACAAACGGGAGCAGCGCATGTCCATTTTTCCGAATTGAGGCTGATGCTAAAAAGAGAAGCCTTTAAGCTGACTGTGGAAAAACGAGGTCAACAATGCCGTGTGCGACTTTTGGATGAAAGAAGGTTTCGTATGAGAATCTTCTCCCGAAACCAAGAAGAGTCATTCAAATCTCATCCATAAGAAAGATTCGAAAAGGGTCTGACCTTGGTCCGGTGTTGTGACCAGAGGAAAGCAGGCTACACCAAGCTGCGAAATCCAATTGAGCAAGAAACGCGCTTTAGCTTACTGCGATTCAGCTCTGGCCAACAGAGAGAGGGATATGCCTCGGCTCCATCGTGTGAACCGCATCTATGCAAGTAAGATGTATTTTCCTTGTACCGCGGGTGAGGAGGGCAAGGATCCAACCGAGTCGGATGGACACGTTCGAAATGCGGACGACCAAGGGGTAGAAATTGCCTATAGCGGGGACATTCGGTATGTTGACGGTCTGGACCTTAGAACGTGGGCAGGGAAGACAAGTGTGGCACCAAGTTGCTACATCGGCATTCAGATCAGGCCACAAAAAATCGAGGCACGCCAACCAGTTTGCGTGACAGCCTCAATGCCAGGGTTGGAAAGCGAGGGAAGATTGAGGAAGACAGCCTTACGAAACGATGCAGGTACGAAAGAGCGAGGAGAACCCTGAGAGAATTCACACAGAACGTCTCTTCTATTATCCCAGGGAGTTGGAGCACTCCAGCTATGAGGAAGAGTCTTGTGGAAAGTGCAGGATCCTCAGTAGTCTGGCACGTTGTCATAGCGTTGTAGTCGATGTTGGGTAAGGCTGAAATCGCGTCGAATTTCAAGTGCGGCGAGAGAGCGGTCAGCAGTGAAAAGTGTCGATCACCTCAAATATGTTGACATCAGTAAGATGAACTGTTGAGAATATCAAGGTGACGAGATTCTCGAGGAGAGTGCCGTCGTTTCTGGAGACCATTAGCGAAAGAGTGGTTTGTGTGTCAGCTGAGTATGTGGAACTTCACGACCCGCTCCAGCAAAGTAGCGGAAATGACGAACGAACAAATTACATCGCAAGTACTGACCCTCCCAAAAGCACTTGTAGCGAGTCTCAGCGAGTTGTGCACACTTGCGATCGAGAAAAAGGCGAGAGGCAGACCACACTCGTTCAGTATGCTGCTGCGAGGAACACCTCACGACGAAGCAAAATCGGAGGCAGTCTTACTGAACTCTTGGTCGGAGCTGAGTCCTGAGGATGTTAAGAGTGTGGCTGAAGCGAGTGCTTCTTTGGAAGCTTCAAAAGCAACCGTAGCTTCGTCAGACCAGTCCACTTTTGTAGAACTTCCTCGTGCTCTGAGGGCGGAATGGAGAGGCTCGGTGAGGGTCGAGGAATAGTCAGCGCCCGATTTGATTAAAAACGATTGCATAAAAGTTAGCATGCGAAGAGTACGACGAGCTGCTTATGAGAGTACAGGCCTAAGGGAAGGTGCGAATTGGACTCGACGCGGCTCTGCAAGAGACAACTGCCATCCGCTGAAACAGTGAGTCCTAGAAAGGTAAGAGAAGGGACACCAAAAAACACACTTGCCGGGTGTTGAGACGCATGGCCCACATTCGTCCAACCTGGCAAAAATACTTGCACGCATAGATGTTTGCTTCATGCTGCGCAGGAGAATGAGAGAGCTCCATGAGGAGGTTCAATCCAGAATAAAGCCAAAGGCGAAGGGGAGAGACTCTAAAACGTGCATCGATGAAGCGTTGAAACAGTCTGAGCTGCACCCCCTCAAACCGGAAAGGCATGCGTTGTGTTACTCAAAGACGCCAAAAGGGGTGATGATGGGGCCGTTTTCGGTATGTCCCTCTAGTGCGACTTGGGATCTTGGGTGTACCGCGCTGATAAGAATCCAATGTGAAAAGAATGGTCTACGCAGATTCGAGGTAGACAGACTGGATAACTGTTGTGCGGGACAGGGTAAGCGATCGTGGTATAGTACGAAGCGTGTAGAGCCTAAAATCTCCCACAGGCCTCCGATGAGAAGCACCTTTAGGGACCATGTGGAGGGGGGGCCATGAAATCTTTGGTAAGGAGCGGACTCGATTATCCAAGTTCGAGCATGTGCTCAAACTCGCCTTGGCTGCCTTGAGATTGTCAGGAGGCAGACGCGCGAGCAGCGCAGCGAAAGGTGGGAGGAGTGCCCGTAGCTCCGTACTATGATGGCAGCACAGAATGATTGAAACAGGATGAGGAAGAAGAACAGTGGCTTCAACAGCGCCGGAAGAATCTTCTGTCAGGGATGGTGAAGGAAGGGGACCGTACCAGAAGAAGGGAGCAACAACGCAGAGATGACCTTTGAAGAGCAGAAGAAACTACGGTACTTGCAGAAGACAGAGACGTACAACCGTCAACTACCAAGATCATACCTGCTTTCTTTAGTACTCGCTCATAAGGTCTAAATGTGACAGAAATCAGCTCCCAATGAATAGGCTTGGCACATCTGAGCAACCACAAATACCCAGGGGAATTGACGGCGGGGAGAGAGGTCTAAGGTGCAACAAACGCTCACCATAGACAGTGATGGTACTACCATTTGTAGCTTAAAGAGCCCGCTCAGGAAGAGAACAGCGGACACTCTGGGTAGCATCTCGAGGTAATAAAGAATAAGACGCTCCGGTGTCGATCAGAAGAACAGGTTTGTAGACCTGGTCGGATAAAGGCGCAGGAACATCCTGAGACGAAAGGAAGCGGAGAGGAGAGAACAAACGGAGGCGGTGGCCAGGCCTGGAATCCACCGCCTTTTGGAACCCGCTGGCTAGGGATGTTTCCCGAAAGTCAGGGTTGGTTGCAACTTATGCGCTTTCAACCAAAACCGGTGGTGTTAAAAGAACAAATCCCCTTTGGATATTGCTTGTGAGGGCTGGCCGTGGAAGGCGGGTCAGAAAAAGCGACGACCCGAAGAGGAGGCGGTTGCGGGGAACGAGAGTCCCCTTTGAGACCGTTAGCATGGCGGAGATGGACATCAGCTCCGCTTTCATGTCTGCCATGTCATGTTCCAAAGCCGAAAGACGGGTCTCTATACTCGAAAAACGGGAGGAACAGGGGTCGTGAGAGGCGCTGGAGATGGACCAGGCGTACGAGGGATGGGGTGGGTACCGTCGGACGAAGAGAAGCAGAGCAGCGGAAGAAGGAACCGAAGAAACCGCAGGGGTGGAGGAAGAAAAGTATAGGAGGAAGAAGGCGAAGAAAGACATGGGAGGCAAAGACGGTAGGAAAGAAAGAGGGAATGCCTGAGCTGCAGGAGAAAAGGAAACAGACACAGGAGCAGCGATAGCAGAGAATAGTGGGGCAGTTGGAGTTGGAAACGGCGCAGGAGACCATCTGCCTCTCTGTACTCCTGAAAGAGAAAAGTTCGGTCCCATAGACGCTAGGAAAATATTGAACGTCGTTGGAAGGTTTCTGCCGACAAAAAGCCGTGCGAGGATGAAACCTGATTTCCTGCGAGGGTGGGAAGACCACTTAATAAGGAGACATCTCATCTGCACAGGAGTCAGAAGGCTTCTTGATCTTCTAGCGACGGGTGCCAACGTAGCACTTCTCATATTTGCTTCCCTGAGTAGGAGCCATGACGAGAGGACCAAAAGATCTCGAAGAGCAGTTGTAGGGAGGTCAGGAAGAAGATAAAGGGTAGAATCGGGAGTCTTCTGATTACGGAGCGAGACTTCTCGGGCAAGAAAGAACAAGACAGTACCGTATCTTGTCTGTTTCATCGCCGAACGGTGCGCAAAATACCGTCAACGATAGAGAACCATAGCTCAGGGTGGTGCGAATAGAAGGGGGGGAAGACGAACGATGCGTGGAGGATAGGGAAGAGTAGGAATCGATCTCAAGCCATGACGAGTTGCAGGAAATGAAGCAAGAGAAAAGATAATTGTGAAAGAGGGAGAAGGTAAGAATTAGAGAGGGAAGAATGAAGGAAGAAGGCAAAACCACAGCACACAATACAAAAAGGTTAAAAAAAAAAATATATGTAGAAAACTGGAAAAATTTAGCGTGTTATAAAATATGTATCTATGTAATGTTAGATAACGATTGAAAACGTATTCTGTTTCCGGTTTGAAAACTATTCTATTTCCCGGTTTGAGGAAAACTAATTCTTGTTTTCGACATGAACTAATCTGTTTTCCGGTTTGAACAAAAGTTATTCTGTTTCCTGCTTGGAAGAACTAAATTCTGCATTATCGGCCTGAAATAATCTGTTTCAGGTGTGAAAAACTGCAAATAGTGATAAGAGCGTAGAACAAAAATAAAAATTAAAATATCAAACAAAATAAATATTAAAATAAAGAAAAAATTGAGAGAAGAGTAATAATAATAATAATAGATCAATAATAATAAATAATAATAATAATAATAATAATAATAATAAAATAATAATAATAATAATATAATATAATAATAATAATAATAATTAAATAATAATAAATTTTAAGGGCTTCTGTCCTGTTAACAGTTAGAACAGAGAGGTTAGCTGTGGAGCCGAGGTTCCAACAAGACCGAAAGCTTGAGATATCGTTGGGTAAGCTGGGGTATTGGGCCTTCTTCAGACAGGTAGGCTCTTGCTCACTCCGGGAATTCACCACTGAAGAATTCCTGATGGTAGTTGCTTTCAGAAACTTTTGCAGAAGGTTAAAAACCAGGTTTAATAAACAAGAGTAGAGTTGGAAAGTATAATTTACAGCCATGAAAAAGCAAAAGCTGTGCCTGAAAACCCCAGATAGTCCGTGAGGTAAGTTTAATGAGAGAGGGGTGGTAAGAATATGCTGAATACAAATATAGATGGATATATAAATAATGATAGCAATAATAAATAAATAAATAAAAGATGTACTTTAACAGAAAAAATAGGGACCTACAATTGGCCTAAGCTTTAAAATTGTACAAGTGGCTTATACAGAAAGGATCTTGGGGCATAGATTTGTTACTCGGAAGCACCCGTGAGGAGAGAAGATAGGCCTTGGTTGTATGCCTGAGTCCTGAAGCTACGTAGGCGTGAAGGTAAAGCTAGGGCTAATATAGATGGGGTAAGAATATATAAATTAACCAAAATTGGCACATATATTCACTTGCAGCTCTGGGCCGTTCCTAGTGGCTAATCAATAACGGATAATGGAGTTTAAACAGTTATCCGAAATAATTCATATTTCACACCGAATGGGCATTACCACGTCTGATAAAAGTCAATAACTTGCGTATAATAAGCCTTAATTACGGATGCGTAAGTGGAAAATATGTGTAAGAGCGTCATTGGAACAGGCGTTATCGTAAAGGAAAAGAAAATGGGCGATAGAGATAAAAGATGCGTAGAGGGCAGTGTCAGGTAGTATCGAAGTTTAGGTTAGTAGTATTTCTGAATTTCGAATTTTGCGGAAAATGAGGAGTTGACTGTTCAATATTTACGTTTACAATTTAAGGATTCTGAACGGTATTTGGAGCCTACCTGACTTCGGTGCACCACGATAGTATACTATAATGATATATATATATAGAGTATATAATAATATTTATAGATATATATATATAATTAGATATATATATATATAATAATGATATTATATATAATATATATATATATATAGTAATAATTTAATAAGTAGTATATATATATGATATATATATATATAGTTAGTATATATATTATAATATATAAAGCGAAAAGAGAAGTATAAGAATAGAATAAGCATGTGAATCCCCCAAAAAATAGTTAGTATAATGAAGAACAAAAAGATAATAGATATAATTGAATGAATAATAGATATGAATAATAATAATCAATAATAATAGATAATAGATTAATAAATATATAATAAATCATACATAATAATAATAATAATAAGGTGAATTAATGAATAATAATAAGTAGATAATATAATAATTAGAGTGCCTGCTGCTTACAATAGGACACTTTGAAAAGCGTTGTCCGGTTGAAGTCCACAACGGAGTAAATTAGAAGGTGTGATGATGGTGGTCTTGATGGCTTGGAGGAAAGATGGATGAACTGGCCCTACTTCCAGTAGGCCTGTCGCCCAGGATGGTCACCAATGGTGACGTGGTTCTAGAAATTGTAGGGCTGTAAGAAGAATTCAAAGAGTCGCTTAGATCCAACGAGTACAGTTATTAATTGCCAAAGATAAGGTAAAGCCAAGACCCCAATATCCTAAAAGAAAGACTACAGTATTTTAGGAATTGGAAGCTACTAAACATAAAAAACAAAAATAAGAATTTTACAGGAAATAAGAGTTTTTCTGTTTAGTGTCATAATTAGCAAGATAACTATGAAGACTAAAGCGCGTTGAAGG
The DNA here is from genome assembly GCA_015478945.1 of Trachelipus rathkii. NCBI lineage: Eukaryota > Metazoa > Arthropoda > Malacostraca > Isopoda > Trachelipodidae > Trachelipus > Trachelipus rathkii. Next base: position 52,230 of record JABUQX010024001.1, on the reverse strand, counting down.
GTTCCGATGGAAGCATCGAGGAAGCCTACTATGAAAGCCATATATAAATTCCTTTTTAGTGAAAGAAAATTTCGGAGGTAGAAAAGATACCTATGTGGGAAAGATATTGTAAGCAATATAGAAATCCAGTTTATGCTAACCCTGGATTTTACTACAACACAAAACTAGACTTTAAACGATGATATATTAGATGATGCAATAGAATTAGTTCACTTCCACTATCTCACTTATCCAGCTCCACGTGGGCGTAGCCAGCTCCTCAACCACTGTTTCAGTCCATTATTTATAAATAATGGGTTAATTGACACAAAAAATACATCACTTCACTGACTCACACAGCTTGTAGCTGACACCCATAAGTAAGCAATAAATTGCCTAAATAGCCTTTAAAACTTTTGTGAAATAAATGTAATAAAGTATAGGAAACGGAGGTCAACGTGCGTGACCAGAGCAGATTTCAAGAGTACCGAACCAACAAACAAAAAGCAGTGGAACAATCCGCAGTTCACCATTTTTCAATATACCTTACTTCGTGGTAAAATTACCTTGTTAAAATAGTCTCCCCTGTGATTATACATTCATATCAGCGTCTGCATAAGACATAAAGGAAGTGTATCGATGATATAAGGATAAGCTGGTATAACACGTTAGTGTCAAGTATCAAAAGCGCCAAAAGCGTCTTTGATTGTAGGGGTAATACTCTAGCAAAAGAATTCACAAGAAACGTGGAAGCCAGATCTTTGGTGAAAATGGAAGGGTCTGGAGAGCTTCTGATGATGATTGATAAATTTAGGAACGAGGTTTTGTCAAGCAAGTTTGGTAAAGAGCAAAGAGCCAAAAGAAATTGTAGATTCGTCGTTAGAAAAATGGATTAGTGTGTTTTGGGCTCTTGAAAGGTTTCTGAGCTATATTGGGTTAGAATTTCAGAACGAGGAGATGAAACATCTATGTGAAAGATTTAGTATGACAATGGGCTACATCAGCAGAGAGTCCGTGGAGTAATGGACAATGTAAGAAAATGGTTGTACTACTTAAAGATCCTAAGAGAAGATGATAGAGGAAGGAACAATGAAGAGGGTGAGTCTATTCTGGGCAGTGTCGGCCAAAAATAGCTTGTTAAATACGAGTGGGTATTCTCATAATCAATTGGTATATGGTAAGAATTGTAAGCTACCTGACTATACTGATGAAGGTGATGATAGTTTAGGCGTTTTGGGTACGGAAGGTGAAATGCTGTTAAGACATTTGGAGGCGATGAAGCTAGGCCGAAGGATGCACATACAACAAGAGTCAGATGAAAAGATAAAATGAGCAATGAGAAGCCAAATACGTGGACATCATGTAGATTTAGCTGAGATTGGGGAAAGTGTGTATTACAAGAGGGAAATTGATCATCAATGGAGATGACCAGCAAAAGTCATAGGTAGGGATGGTAAGACAGTGATTGTGAAACATGGCAGTACGTTCTATAAGGGAAATATCAAGGGTTCACATAACAAGATTAACGGGTGTACCAATAGAAGTAAACAATGAGGATAAAACAGCCAATGAAAGTGAGGATAGTGAGGAGAAAAAAATAAGAACGAGGTAGTTGAGGATGAATTTGAAGAATATGAAGTTGTTCTTTCACCAGAAACAACAGATGCGGGACAAAGTGAACCGATTATAGCTCAAGAAGATAATCTGAAAAAATTAAATTAAGAAAGAGAAATAAATGTGTAAACAGGGAAAATAATGAAAGTATAGACGTAAAGGTTATGAATATAGCAGGTAAGGCAACCAGTAAGAAATGGAATAATTGCTTTAACATTAAAAATGTGGACAGTGGTGAATGTAAGTGGATTGACTTTAGTAATTATAAAGATATAGAATGTATAGAGGATAAGGAAGTAATTTGGAGGATGAGCGTGTTTTGACGGCAAAATTTGAAGGGAATATTGAGGTAAATTGGATCTAACGTATTATATACAAAGAATTAAATTACAGTGGATCAAAAGAAGATATCTATGAGATGGGAGATAATAAGAAAAAAGTTAGTAGAAGGGAAGGAACTATGATAGGCCAGGCTTAGTGGCAAGAGGTTTTCGAAAGAATTGGAGAAGATACTCGATAACACAACGGCACCCCACGCGTGTTCGAGGTTGACGTAGTTTGAAGTTTGTTAAAAGTATTATAAAAAGAGATGGTTGGACATGTATCTCAATTGATATAGGTAAAACTGAACCTTTCGTCTGACCTTTGATATTCGATATCGATATGTATTGATATCGATATATATCGATATCGATTATGATATGATATCGAGATATGTATACTATTTATATACTATATATATATATATATATATATATATATATATATATCTAATATATATATTATTATTACTATATATTAGTGCTTGTTATATATATATATATAGGTGTTTATATTATAATATTTAGACTATATGTAATACTTATAATATTAAACTCTGTCTCACCTAACCTCAATTTATCCTAACCTAAACTTTAAATAAAAAAAAAAAAAAAAAAAATGATGGTAAAGTTGAACCAACGATTACGAGGATACACGCTGCACAGCACAGGCAACCTAAACTAGATGGATACACGTTGCACACAGGCAATGCAGACCTAAGCTACATGGATACACTTTGACGGAATATGGACCTAACGAGATTGATTCCGTTGACATATCGCAAACTAAGTGGGCAATCACTAAGTTTTGCTTTAAGGTAAACAGATTAACAAATATGTTAAGTTTAATAATAATCAACTCACGATATGGAAATATGACTGGTGATATTGCATATAGCATGTCGGAGGAGAAGTTTCGAAATGCTGGTAATCTTTAGGAATCTTTTAGGTTATGTTTCGATCCTACCAAATGGTAAGGAGATATTTTTAAACATAACCTATATTTAGATATAAGGGGTAGGGGTATATATATATATACTATATATATATATATATATATTATATATATTATATTATATATATATAGTATATATATATATATTATAGTACTATATAATATATTATATATAGTATATTTATATAAATATAGTATAGGTAATATTATATAGTATTATATATATATATAATATATATATATATCATATATATATTTTACTATTAATATTATTATGATTAATTATAATAGTATATATAATATATATATATAGCTATATATATACTATACTTATATATATGCGAAATTGAGCTTGACAATATAATTAAGGTAAATTTCAGGGTTATAGCTTTGGATTAAATCTAAAAAAAATTCTGAAAATGCACATTTTGCCTTAACGAATTGTGATTTGTAAAAAGTCATTGGATGAATGGTTGCGGAAAACGAAATACACTGCAGTTATGGTTTAGGTTTCCACATAGTTGTAGTAAATATTCATAATTTAAATTCCAACAATCATTGGAATGTTTAAAACTCTATCTGCATTTTCAAAGACGATAAGCAAAAAAAAATAAAGTCCGGAAAAGTGAAATCCTTATAACTTAGTCTCTATATTGGCAACCAAAAATTGTTTGGCGAAAACGTATATCGGGCATCCACAATTTTTAGTATGTACTAGACTAAAATTCGGATTCGTTCAACAATTTTGTGAATACAACAAGTTGGAGATGACATTTATCGCAAATGTTTTGTTTCAAAATCAGTTTCTAATACCGCAAAAACCTTAAAAAAGTGAATTCCGTTCATTACAAATTATAAAATAGGTCTTTATAAATCCTATTTAATCAGTTGAAGATAAATCACTGTCAAAAAATTTACGACTTAGACTTAACCATTACTTTAAAGCACAACATTGAAGTATTGGCAAAAGCCTTGAAAGTGCACGGTACACTGTATTTTCTAAGTTTTCATATGTTTCCTAAATGCATTCAGTATGTAAAATTTATATCAAGTCACACCATTACTATTGCTGAAATTTCTTAAGATAAAAAGAGATTTCCAGATTTTGCGTTCCTTTAAGGTTTATAAGAAATAACATATTGCAACAGCTCGGTCATCTTAGGTAAATCGATAATTCCTATATCGAATATCATTCTTACAACATAGACTTTTTTTTGGGTCAGACGATTCTTCAGTTTTAGCCAGAGAAGGTGTGTTGTGATACCTTCGAAAAGCAGCAAAAGATGGAGAATTACCATCTGGGATTACAGAAAACGTAGTCATGGGCTTAGAAGGATGCATGCAAGGGATGGGGTGAGTAAAGTGGTAAGCGTGTGAATTGGGAAATTGGGGGTGGGGGGGTGTTAAAAGTAGACTTGAAACAGCGGTATTTTTGTGGAAGAGTAAAAGGCATTTGATGGGGCATCATGTGTCGCACGGTGAACGATTTCTGTTTTGGGGGTTCTGAATTGTTTATGGAGACTGTTATTAAAAGAATGAAGGAGGAGTATCACGGCTCTCGTGCAGGTGGGTTCACTTGCCTTGAGCTCGTGGTAGACTGAAGGGCAGTTTTTGTCTGCTTAAGGGACGGCATATGCCTTTAGTAGACAAAACAAAGAACAAAAAAAAAAAAAAAAAAAAAAAAAAAAAAAAAAAAAGAATGAAAGAGAAATTGCATAGGGTGCGGAACAGGAGAAAAAGGGTTTAAAGTTTAGGTGTAAACATGCATGGAAGATAAAGCATGTGTCCTTACAGGTAAATATAATCGGCTAGATAAGTGGCGCGGATGCAAAGAGTTTAATGGTGATAGAGAGATGGAAAGT
>JABUQX010024001.1:25000-37500 GCA_015478945.1 Trachelipus rathkii | reverse complement strand
GCAATTCTTTATTGTAATTATCATATTTTCATTGATATCGATTGATGTGTTTTTCATATATATTGTTTAATTAAAATTGTGAAATCATCATGGGGCCACATTGTTTTGCATGATTCTTTGTAGAATTTCTTACAATTTATAATAATACTATATATACATTATTTATATATATATTATATATATATATATATATATATATATATATATATATATATATATATATATTATATAATATATATATATATATAGATTGTTATAGATTATACTCCATAATATATATATTTATATATCTTCGTAGATATGTTCTTAAAAATGAGAATATATTAATTCTGTGTTTTAAAGTGAAGCTTTTATTCTTATATTTTGGAAAAGTTTGATAATCATTTAAGCTTTGAAGCATTTGTTCACTTTTTCTTTATATTGTAAAGTCAAAATATTTTTTTATAAAACAATATATTTGTCGCTTTAAAATACAGTTTATTTTATCTTTCAATTAATTGCAAATATGCACAATGCTGTAATTATAAAACTTGTAGTAATATCATAAAAATTAATGCTTCATTTATAATCCTTTAATAAACATATTTATTTTCCTTCATTTTATCGACCGCTAAATATTTATTGTTTAACTTGTAATTGACGCATAAACTTTCTTTTGTTTATCTTCTATAATTCATGCGTATCTATTTCCTTTATTAATAACTTGTAATGGCTGCAAATTCTTTCCTTAATTAACAAAAGGTAATCTATGTATATTCTTTTTATTTGTTTATGTTACTATAATCAATGCTTATTCCTTTCTTCTTTAATTGTTAATTGTTCTAAAATAATCGTTATGTATTTTGTATTCTTTTCTATTTTTAAATAACCTTTACACTATTTATATTCTTTACATCTATTAATCTGCATCTCTTTATACATTTTGACTTCAACAAATATATCTTTTTTCTACTTTTACTTTTTCAAACCTATTCTTCTTAACAAACAAGATTTCCGACGAATTTCGCCGTCTAAGAAGCGCAAGTCCTGAAGTCCCTCCTTCTCATTTCAATCAAAGTACTTCTTCTGCTAATGCTTCAACCAGTTTAGATGTTGTAAGTACCGTTTTCTCTATCTCTCTAACTTTCTTCAGTTTTGTATGTTACAAGCTTTAATAATTGCATGTATATGTATGACTATGTACATATATATATATATATATATATATATATATATATATATATATATATATATATATATATATATATATATATATATATATATATATATATATATATATATATAGGTGTTGAACTGAAACTTGTTAAAAACGCATGAATATTTTTCTATTATTTGTATAATATTGTAAAATGCTATCCTCAAATATTGACTAATAGTGTATCTACCTTTGACATACCACTTTATAATAACTTCATTTCAAAGATCAATCAGGTAACTAGATATAAATAAGAATTAGGTCATTTAAATCGACAAACTGTCTCAGCTCTACATTATATAAACACAAAGTTAAGTTAAACAATTTTTGACTTATTCTTATCCTTGATTTTAGGTACTGATTTTATCTAAACAAAAACCGCATAAAATAATTAGATGGCGATAATTGAGAAGATATCAATAATAAAATCTTTCAACAGTGTGAAACCTAGGCAGGTTTGCAATGAAAAGCTGGTAGAGTTAATATGTCTATGGGGAGGTGGACAAGATTATATTGATCAGTGAAACTATTTTCTTTACCTAATATGTTTGGTACATTCGGTTATATATATATATATATATATATATATATATATATATATATATATATATATATATATATATATATATATATATATATATACACTGGACCAACTTAGCCACTGTAACAGGGTTCTGTGCTACAGGGAAATATAAAGTCTACAGAAACTCATTAAATAAACATTTTATCACAGTACAAAATTACTAATTACGCTTTGACAAATAAAAACATTTTAAACTATAAACCTAATCTAATCTAATGCTTCACTAACACAATAAAATACACGTAAAATATATACTTTAAACTCTACAGTAAGTGAACCATTGCTTCTATCATCTGGATCGATACTCAAAAACTGGAAACACGCTGAACAACATGTAAACTACCCGGCGAAAGCAACATCACCAGCCAGTCCCTCCTGGAATTTTGGCGCCATGTGGAATTTCACTGGCAGCACTTTCCGAAACAGTCTTCCACCCTAACCTTCCGAATCTTACACGGATGTTATTTTCTGAACACTTTCATTCTACGTGGGATCATCCATTGTGATAAACCCTAACCAAGACGCCAACTCCACGCCAATGAACTCGATTCCGTCCGTAATAGTTCCACATTGATAACTACTCTACGTTTCTATATTGGTGTAGTATTCTCCGAAACGGTGCCTAGAGTAAATTACACAATAATAAGTTACCAGCATTTCCAATATCAATAATAATGACAATAAACATTTCATAATTTACATGATTATTCATAATAATATCAATAATTATGATAATCTTTGTTTCTAAACTCACTCAAAGTTATTCACGCATTCATACTCAAAAATAACAATAACCAAACTAATCATAAATAAATAAAGTAAACTTTATATTTTCGTGCAAATTCATTTAGCAATTATCTAGCGTTACACTTAACCATAAACACAAGTTATCTCCATTTAATAAGTTTATGACGTAACTTAAAACCTAACTTACCCTTTCACGGGACTAATACCGATACTCTCTCCAAAGAGTGAGATGACACTTTAATAGGTTACTTCCAGCAAATGTGCTACTTTCTTCTTTCATTTCCGCCACCATCCCAGTTAGTAATCTTCACCAGTACCATGCTTCAATGCAGTAAACACTCAGTATTGAGAGTGAAGCTTTTCTTGAAAGTCAGGATCGAAAAATGTTATTTAGGTTGGTTATCTTTTTCTGTGCGGCTTCTATCACAATATATATATATATATATATATATATATATATAATACTATATATATATATATATACATATATATATATATAAAAGTATATAGATATATATATATATATATATATATATATATATATTATAATGCTTAAAGTTGTTTTCATCTGCATAAAATTAAATTTTGAAAAATACTTAATTGAATGCATCTAGGAAGCAATACAAAAGTGAATTAAAAGTAAAAATCAAAAGTTTTCAAATTTATATTAACTTATTATTATTATTATTATATATTTCATATTATTATTAAGTATTATTATTATTATTATTATTCATCTGATATTATTATTATTATTATTATTATGTCATTATTATTATTATTAATATTAATTTATTATATGTATTTATGTATTATTATTATTTTATTATTATTATTATACTTATTATCATTATAATTTGTATTTCATATTATTATATTATTATATTATTATTATATAAGTATTACTTTTTGGCGGCAAACTTCTCTAAAATATTTTTTTCTTGATTTTCATTTAATTTTCTAATACTAGGTCTAAAGAAAAAATCAGTTTGCTAAGAAAATAAAGAGGCATATTTAAATTTTATTTAGTTTCTGACCGGTTTCGTTCCAAAACTTCGAGGACATCTTTCAGAGTTTCGATTCTAACATTTGAATGAATTATTATACAAAATTCAAAAAAATTAAAATTACAAATTAGATTTTAGATTTTTAGCATTTCATATAATATTTAATTTAAGTGACATGACAATACGTTGAACTTATGTTAATGTCTGATTTAAGATAATTTTTTATGTAGTAAGCCTCAGCTATTTTCAGTTTTTGAGCTTCGCATGAGAGGAGTAAAATTTTGAATGACTGTGAGATATCAGGTATAGTTATTTTGTTATCATATATAGTATTATTATTAGACATGCCAAAAACGTTCACTGTACGTCGACGTATATTGGTTACACGACTAATAGATTGACAGATAGGGCATACCAGCACCGATTTAAACCTAGTAAAATATATGAACATTTATTCACGAAACATAACAAAACAACTATACCTGATATCTCACAAGTCTCAAAATTTTGCACTCCTTTCATGCGAACTCAAAAAAACTGGAAAATAGGCTGAGGCTTACTACATAAAACATTTAAAACCAGACATTACATAAAGTTCAACGTATTGTCATTTAAATTTTAAAGTATTATATGAAATGTTAAAAATCTCAAAATCTAATTCTGTTCAATTTTTTAATTTTTTAAAATCTTGATTAATTAATTCATTCTATTCTGTGATCTATGGAAATATAAGATGTCCGAGGTTTACCGACGAAACAGGTCATAAAATTAATAAATCCCCATATGCCTCTTATTTTCTTTGTAAATTATTTTTTCAACAATAGTGTTAAGAAAATTAAATGAAAATCAGAAAAAAAAAATATTTAAAATTAGAAGTTAAAAGTAAAACTTATACTAAAAACAAAAGCTGACATAGAATTTCCTATATATTATTATTTTATTATTATTATATATATCATATTATCATTTTGAATAAAATTACTTTATTATATTATTACCATTAATATTTATGGTTTTAAATTAGTTTTTCTATTATATTATTTATATTATATTACATTATAAATTAATTTATATTATTATTCTAATTATTATTATTATTATTATACTTATGAAAATAGAAAGGTCATAGATAGATTATTAAACATATTACAAATAAATAAATAAATAATAATAATATTAATTATTATTATTATTATTATATATTATTATTTATTATTTCATTATTATTATTATTAATTTTATTATATTATTGTTATTATTATCTATTATATTATTATATATATTATTGATTATTATTATTTTATTATTATTATTATTATTATTATTATTATTATTATTATTATTATTATTATTATTATTATTATTATTATTATTATTATTATTATTATTATTATTATTATTATTATTCTTTTTTTTCATAAGATTGTTTATTATTATTATTATTATTATTATTATTATTATTATTATTATTATTATTATCTTCCACTTTTTCGAAATGATGTTATTTAAAAGTAATCTAGTTTTATGAGTAAGTATTATATGAGTTAGTATTAGTACACAAGGTATAAAATGTAATCCAAATAAGGAGTTGTAGTTAGCTTTCACCTTATTGAAGATAAATTTTGTTATAAAAAAATATTTTTTTAATTATGGTCATGAATTTTTTTTTTTTTTTTTAATTATTTTTATTTGATTCTGTCAAACTATTTCAAATTTAAGAAAAAAATTTTAATGTAGAATTGGCATAAAAAGTTACGTTGATTTTCCTTATTATTTAACTATTCTTTGTAAATATTCGTCCGATTTTGATGAAAAGAACAACAAAAAGGAAGGTTTTCTTTAGTTATTCTCTGAAATAATAAATAAAATCCGATTAGTTTAAAAAATATATTTCATTTCAAACTTTTTCTTATGACCTCAATCAAATCGATTCAGTTAATTATTAGATAAAAGATATTAAAAATGTGACAAAGAGAATTTAAAGTAGATTGAGTCTAGAAAAAAATCTCTTGATACAAATCTAATACTCATTTTTTTTACCGTTATAATTGAAGATTAAAAATATATATAAAAAAATATTCAGAGCTGAGAGTGATTTACATTAACTCAATAATGTTTATGAAATAATATTTTCACGTTTTGAGAAAATGTCAAATTTTTTTAATCCTTTCCGTTGGTGAACTTTTAAAAATTTTTTTTTAATACTTCAACAAAATAAATTTGTCAAAATTTCAGATCATAAAAGTGTGTGAATTATAATACCTTGGAACTTGGAAGCAGAAACCTAATAAATTACTATTATGTATCTGCAATACCTTCTGGCATAGTAAATTTCAGTTCTGGCACTAAAGAAATATCAATTATCAAATACCTGTAAAAATGAATAAAATGAAAGTATCAAGGTTAATTTTCAAGCGATTTTTTACTTAAATTGAAATGAATTGTTAGGTTTTAAGTACATTTTCCTCCCAAAAATGGTAGGACACAATCATAAGGTCATGAAAATATTTATAATGAATATAATTTTTCTTCTAAACAGATTTTTATTTCGAATTTGGAAATAATTGGAGGAAACTTCTTTTGGTGTTTGATTCAATTATTATTATTGCCCTCCTTTACTTTATATATTAATTTAGAACTCGTCATTGATTTTTTTATACTATGAAAAGACAAGATTAAGAGTAAATTTAAAAGTAAAGGAAAGATATACCTTAAAAGTATAGATTAAAAGTATAAAAGTACCAACATCCGTGGCTTGCACTCTAACTTTGCATCCGTGGAATACCACCTCTCTAACTCTAACCCTAATCTTTTGCTCTTGTCTGAGACCCAGATGGCTAAGAATTCATCCTCTAACTCGTTTAATATATCCAACTATAACTTATTTCATAATTTCCGTCTGAAGGGTGGAGTATGTGCCTATGTAAACATAAACATCTTCCCGCCTACACGTCTCGAGAATCTTGATCTCCTAACTTCGATGTTCTGTGGCTTACAATATCTTTTCTCCTTCTACTACAATAATCTTGTGCTCTTTCGCTACTGTTCTCCTAACAGAAATGACTGTACAGATTTTCATGCTTTTTGATTACCTTACTACTTCTCACGAGACTGTTATATCTTCTCATCCAAATACTGAGGTCCTCTATTTAGGGGATTTCAATGTACACAACACTGAATGGTTGGGGTCCTCTCATGCCGATTTAGGTGGGGAGGAGGCCGAATCATTCAGTATTCTCCCAACGATCTGGAGCAACTAATCTAAAGAACCCACACACATTCCAGATCGTCCTAACCAATTCTTGAACACACTTGACCTATGTTTCACCACTAGTCCTTCTTCTCTTAAATACACCCTTCGCTCCTATCGGTAAACTCTGACCACAACCTTTTAGTCTCTTAATTTCATACTTTCTCTCCAACAGTCCATCCTGCCCTACTCGTTTTTTTTCTGGCACTTGATCGGGCCGATTGGGGGGCCAATTATACGGTAACTATACTAACTATAATGGGAATGACTGCTTTGTCTCTGGTGACGCTTCGACTTTCGCCAAAAAGGGGGGACTGTAATCGTTGACGGGAAGAGCAGGTTCATTCCTTCTTCGACTAAACTCTTTCTCTCCTCATATCCATGGTTCGATTCGTGCTTGTTCCTCTTGGCCACCTCTCAGGCTTAGAGACAGTGAGGTATCGGGAAGTTGGAAAAATTCTCGTTTCCTATCACTCTCATGCTAATTTCCATTCTGCTAGAAATCGTTGCAGGATACTCTTCGACGAGCAAAAGCGGCTTTCATCAAACGGAAAGTCAGCTAACCTCCTTGGTTCTCCACTGACAAATCTTTCTGGCCTCTTGCCAAACATCTCTAACAACTTCTGTAAATCTTCTTTCCTCCTCTTATAATCCGCTCTGATGGTTCTGTTGCTAATTCTTCCATCCTGAAAAGGCAATCTCTTCGGCCTCCTATTTTCCTCTACATCAACCTGACGATTCTGCTGCCTATTCTCATCCTACCTCCTTCCTCTCAGTGTGTCCTAAATGCCTTTGCCTGTGTTACATTCGATCGGTGCATGGGCTCCTGAAATTACGAACGTTAGGAAGGCGGGTGGCCCGGATGGCATTCCTCTGAGTTTTGAGGGAGTGTGCTTCCGTGCTATCCCGCCCCTCGTCAACTATATTCTCTAATGCCTCAATACTAACACTTTCCCTCAGTGTTTGAACGCACGCACAATGTCCAACCTATGTCCGACAAAAAAGGAAGCCCGCTCTGACTCTCTTCTTACATGCCCTATAGCTCTACTTGTATTCTTATCTAAGATTCTTTGAAACCTCTCTCAACTCTCATTTCTTGATCATCTGGAATCTCATTCACTTCTTTCCGATCGCCAGTACGGCTTTTCGGCGCTCGAGTCTACTGGCGATATACTTTCTATCTTACTGATTTTTATGGTTTCCGCCTTAGGAACTACGGAGACTTGCGTGTGATGGCTCTTAAAAAATCTAAAAGCATTTGACCGGGTAATGCACACGCGTCACTGTCTCCAAGCTCCCCTTTGTTTCCTCCTTTCTCTTTGCTTACTTATGTCAGTTTTCTTTCAAATCGCTCAATATCGCTGTTTGATGGGGGCGACTTCTTCTCCTTTTCTGTAATAGTGGTGTTCCTCTAGGGTTCTGTCTTATCTCCTACTTATTCCTACTTTCATATGATGCTTCTCACCTGCAATCTAACTCTATTCACTCATATGCCGATGACTCGACCCTTCTTCTTCAACTCATTTCAATGCTGCTCCTTCTTTTAATTCTAGAATTTCCTCTCGTCTTTATCTTTCTGATTCCTATTCTCGCTGATCTGGATGAATTTCCGGGGTGGGTTCGTCTGAACCTTGTGAAATTCAATTCTTTTAAAACTCAACTTCTACAAATCTCCTCTCTAAGACACCTTCCAACTTTCCTATTCTCTTTCGACGGTTCCTCTCGCTCTCCTCCTGTTGACAATATAAACATCCTTGGCTTAACATAAACAAAAAACATGTTCTTGGAAACCTCACATCACAATGTTGCTAGGGCGGCCCTAAAGAAACTGGGGTTCTGTTTACTACTTGCGAGACTTTTTTCCTCTTCTCAGTTGCTCAGCTATAAGGGCCTCATCCGCCTTGGTATGGAGTACTGCTGCTCTCATATCTTGGGGGTCTCTGGTTTCACCCGGCTTTTAGTAGGGTCGAGTCAAAGGCCAAAAGGCTTATAAATTGTCCCATACTTTCCAGCTCACTTGACCCTCTATCTTTGCGGCGCGATGTTGGTGCTTTATCTCTTTTCTATAGGTGCTCGAGGGAACTTATCACCCGCGTACCACCACCTTTACGTCGCCCTCTGAGCACAAGAGGTGCGTATCTTGCACATGAAGTTTTGTGTTGATACTTGGTAGCCCCCCTTCCTCCCCCCACTCCAGACTAGTTCGCTGCGTGCTTCCTTCTTTCCTGCCACTCTTTCATCTTCTCTTCCAACTGTTGTTTCCTGCTGAATTTAATTCTCTCCCACTTCAAAGCCTGCGTCTGCCGCTCATCTGCGTAATTTGCGTTAGGTTGATTTGAGGCGTGTAACACCCCCTCCTTGAATAGGGCTCTGCCCGTGAGTGGTGGTGACAACTGTAAAAAAAAATCAAAATTAATTAAATTTTTTCTTTGGATTTTCTTATATAGAATTAATTAAATATACTTTTAATACAGACACTTATTTTAAAAGTATATTTTCTTTTTATTTTCAATTTATTTTTCAATTTAAATTTAAGTGGAATGAAAAATATACTTTTAAATTTTAATAAAATTAATTATTTTAACAGTATAAATTTTTTTCAAAATACATTTTTTTTAAAAAAAAATGAATTAAAATTTTAATACAATTTTTTTTTTTAAAAGTAAGTTATTATCTTCAATTAACTTTAAAGGAAATGGAAAATATATTTCAAATTATTTAAAACTATTATATTTTTCTCTTTTTTAAATATCAACTACGTATTAAAATTATTTTTATTTTGAATGCATTTTTCTTTTTTCTATATTTAATAATTTTCTGCATTTAACTTCACATGTTTTTGAAACAATTATTGCTAATGAAATTAAAATTGACATTTTTATTTTTTTTAATTTATTTGAATATTGATTTTAAATTGTAAATTTAATTTTAAACTAATTTCAGAAATATCTTTTTTTTATTAAGGTAATATGTATCTTTAAAAATTTTAATGTGCAATCGTTGAATTTTAACACGTATGTATTTTATATTTAAACATTCGTTAATAACTACGTAAAGCATTTAATTCTATTACATTTTTGAATTTAAAAAAAAAATAAATGTATAAATACCTTTTCATTTATAGATTTTTTCAATGTCATGAAAATGTTATTTTTAAATCTTGGTTTTTTACCCTATTTCCCTCATGACTATTTTTTACCATGTTACTTTAAAAAAAACTACATATCTTTTTTTTCCAGACATTTTATAATAACTAGAACTTGAGTCCCTTTTTTTTATTATTCTTATGTGTTCATATTTTGATGTATTTACAGGAACGAACACTTAGTGCAGATATTAGTGAGTTACGCTCATCTAAGCCTCATCCCGATCGTCGATCAAGTGGCGAAGATAATGAATATGTTAATGAGACATCTCTTATTTCGCTAGTACCATCCCCTACGAAGCAGGACAAGAAAGTAACTTTTGCAAAATTGATGGAAAAAATGCAAAAGGAAATGAGTTCTTCCTCTTCTGATATCAGTACAGCTGAAGATAAGAGTTCTAGTAGACCACCTGTATTCCCTTGTATTAATCCAGCACGGAGATCACCTAGGAGATCACCAAGACTCAAGCATACTACAAGGTTTGTAGTAATAGTGTACATTAGTGTACATTGTACATTTTTATCGTTTTACACTTTTTCAGTATGTAATTACTTTTTTTCAAGAATTGTTTTTAAATAAAATTAACTATCAATTTCAAGTTATCATTAATTTATTCCTACTTATTCTATTTACAAGAATATTTCTTGAACTTAGGTTTAGTGGATCTGGTAGCGCTGGTAGCGCCGGTAGTGAAGAAATAGCCGAAACTCCTGATGTTTCCAGCTCTGAGATGACTCCAGACCCCCCTAAGCGGCTATTTACAATGAAAAGTTCATCATCACCTTCTTCAAAGACTTCTTCACCTCAAAATCGATCTAAACTTAATAAAATTTCTTCGGCAGATTCTCTTCTATCTATGTTTAAGTCTATTGGTATGTAATAATAGATGTTAATAATATTGTAGAAATAACTACTAAATTATTTTCTTATTGGTGAGGATATTGCTTCAATAATTACTCACAAATCTGATAAAGATACTTATAAGAAAATTAATATTAACCTTTCTTTGAAATAAAATATTATTTGCTATATATTTATAAGGAGGAACATCAAGGTCTTCTCTATCATCTCCAACAAGCCCACATGGTTCAGAAATGGACGATTCTTCTGCTCAGGGAACCCCTTCAACGACACCAACAACACCTCCCAAAATAATAACAAATCCTGCTCCGAAAGAAACCCTTCTTGTTCCTGGTTCATTGCAAGTTCAGGTAATAGATGATTTTAACAGCTTAAATAACAATGGCAAAATTTAAAAAAAAGATAAAAGAAAATAATTTATTTACATATAAACGTATTTAAATATTTAAATGTGTGTGTACGTGTATGCGTGTGTGTTTACACAAGTAATATTTACATGAATAGTTGATCTGTTTCTTAAGTTTAATATATTTTAATATTTCATTTTAATTCGTTTTACATTTTTTTCAGCTTACTTTTCCAAGATGACATTTAAAAGACGTATTTTTATGCACTATGTACTGTATATATTATTAACAAAATAAAATTTTTATTAATTATTCTTTTACGATTAATGAAACTTTAATGGTAATGCAACTAACAGGTATTAAATTCTAACACTTTATTCTACAGGTTCATGGGCAAGTTGGTGTTTCACAATCATCAGGTCCCTCAATAACTCTTGAAGTGCCTTCAGATCAGTATCGTTGTCTTTCACCAATTACTGAGTTACCAACTCCCATGCCAACACCTATGCCTTCACCTTTACCTACTCCAAGTAAGTATCATCATCATCATCATCATCATCCCAGACAAGTAAACACAAGCTCTGAATCATCGACTCAAGAAAATACAACTGAAGATACAGAATCAGAGTTTTCAATTAACATATCAGCCGAAAGGAGTAGCTCAGATAGCTCTGGATCGGAGCCAAAAGGTTTCTTTCACAGTTTGAGAGATTCATCTAATAATCACACATCAAATTCGATTAAAGATAATCTATTACACCCCAAAAGAACTATAACTATTCCCAAAATAAATATTCCTTCGCGAAGTAATTCTCCATCAACGTCTCCTGTCTCCTCTCCTAAGGTTAAAACCAAACCTCCTCCACTTTCTATTCCTAATTCCAGTTTATTAAACTTTAAAGATGTTAAAAAAGATGTATTGAGGAAGGAAGATAACTCAAAGCTTTTACCTGTTATAAGAATACAAGATGAAGAAGGAGGTGTGTTAGAACATTTCGATTCCACTCCTAGAACAAGATCTCAGAGTGTTGATGTCGGTGTAGTAATGAAAACTCCGTTAATAACTGTATGCTGTATTGATGATTCTCCTCCTTCGTCTTCTGGTTCATCATCTAAATCTGATCCATCAACTTCCTCTTTTGTTGTTCCAACGTTATCAGTTACCATTGCCTCTCCTCCTGCGGTGAAAAAAAACTTTCCAATGATACCTGAATTGAGTTCTACTTACAGCTGTAACTTTTCAGAGAAAGATGCAGATTCCAGACACTTATATAAGAATAAAATTCGGTGTTCAAAGCCGAACAATGTAAACTCACCATTAGTATATCAAACGCCTATGATTACTGTTACAGCTACTATGAGTG
>JABUQX010024001.1:0-15000 GCA_015478945.1 Trachelipus rathkii | reverse complement strand
CTGTTTACACGTTCAAAATTAACAATCTCCATCTTATTTAAATCTTCAATTTTTTCCCAATAATACCCTTTAAATGTTTTTGGGCCTGATATTTATCCATCAATTGACAGGAATACGTGTCTGAATGTAAGTTCATTTGCATGTAAAGGAAAAATTAACCACTGTACCGGTCTTTCCATACTATCATTTCAGTCGTTGCCAAAACTCCACTAATCTTCCAGTGTTAACGCTGGAGTCCCATCACAAAGAATTGCTTTAAGGAAGTTTGCTATTTAATCAATTATGAAAGTTATTATTTCATCATTATGACTATCGTTTGGCACGATGTACGAGTATCTGGTGTATGAGTCATGTAATGTTCATCAATTCTCTGGCAATAACAAGAGTGTTCCTCATCTTCAGTTCCAGCTTTTGTTTGGTATGGTCTTTTCTAGTAGTTTACATAATCAATGTTAGAATTTTCTAATTGCATTCTGATGACATTCGTGTTGCAACACGGTTTTTCTCACCCTATGACGCTTTTCCCTATCAACATATTTGCTTTCGTCATCCTATATCCTTTAACAGCGCATTGTCTAATAAAGTAGTTTGTGCCCTGTAAGTTTACACGTCTTTTTCCTGTGTCAGCTGTCATTGCTAAATTATTATACCTAAATCTATTCTGAGTATTTTTTTAACTCAGTTTCTGGAAGAAATTCATCATCATTTCCGCTTTTCTTTTCTTCCATAGTATCTTCCTCCATAACATCAAAGTTTATTCCTATGTTGGTAGAAGTTGCACAAATTTCTCCGCCTTGTGTACTACTATTACTAAAACAACCCCTACCCCTCCCAAGACTTACAATATTTACTTCTAAGGCTTTATAATTTTTCTTGTGTCCTTCTTTTCTCACCTGTTACTGCCTTATCAATTGGCCCTAGTTGATTTTTTCTTTCCTTTTGACTTACATATGATTCCCATTCAATAATAGGTATTATAATTTTGCTTCTGCAATCAGTTGTTTGGATTTTTTTTATCATAACAGTTGCATGTGTAAATGTCAAATATCTTATCATATGACTTTACTACAGCTTAGAAGTCATCATTTCGTCTGCTTTGTGGAGTCTTATTTAGTTTCCCAACTGATTCTATAAGTCTTTAAATTCTTAAAACTATTCCTTCATGTGTTATTGTTGGAAAGAAAAGCTTTGTTCAAATGGCTTCCACGCCCCTTGCAACAATTCTATAACCATCTTTAGCGGTTACCGAACCTTTTGAAGGTACTTGTTCTCTATTCATAACAAATAGGTAATTCCCTACAACATCAGCTTCTGAAGGAGTCATCAATGGCGGAAATTTACATCGAAATCCAAAAATTAAATTGCATGATTTGCTTCTTGTAGACATTATTGATTTTAATTTTATATTACTTATCTAAAAGAATGTATATATATATATATATATATATATATTATATATCCTATAAAAACATTCCTTCCCTTACTATATATATCTCATATATATATATATATATATATATATATATTATAAAAACACTAACACTATAACATCTTCACTTACGGGGATTTAAATATCAATCAAAACTAAATGAAATCTTAATTTCTGACTCATAATAAAAATACTGCTGAATAAGATTTTTCCTGAAAAAATTTTTTATGCGCCTTTTTTTTATCATTTGTGTATGGTGTATGTGTATGTGTATGTTATGTGTCAATAGTAGTATGTTGTGTATGTGTATGTGTATGTATGTATTTTATAACACTAAACCTCATATGTTTATGAAATTTAG
Source organism: Trachelipus rathkii (assembly GCA_015478945.1). Taxonomy (NCBI): domain Eukaryota; kingdom Metazoa; phylum Arthropoda; class Malacostraca; order Isopoda; family Trachelipodidae; genus Trachelipus; species Trachelipus rathkii. Next base: position 13,210 of record JABUQX010024001.1, on the reverse strand, counting down.
TATACAGGTCTATTTTACCTTGTAAAGCCAGTGGTTCAAATAAAGATCATATATCTAATGGCCATTCTTTCTATTGTTTTATTTGATAGATGAAAGACTAAATTCTATTTAAAAAAAAATGACTTAACCTTCCATGGGGTGGGACGGATGAGAAAATTTTTAAAATAGGGGCGGGAACGTTTTATCTGTTCATTGAAGAATCAAAATATTACCATCGCTAGATGCGTCTAATATCTCTGATTCCAAATATATATAATATGTTTGATTTATTTTGATAATTAATGTAATTATGGGCCTGGGAATTTAGAGGGAGCAGACCCCCCAAAAATGTTTTGGCCTCCAGAAGTCAAAAAGTACTTGCATAAAATATTTTTATTTGAACCATTGGCTTTGCAAGGTAAAATAACCCTATACACCAATTTTCATCAAAATTAGATACGTAGCAGTGGGCGAAATTGGTTGATATGTTCATCAATACCCCTAAAATGTTAAAAAGTGAGGTCTGTGGGCGAGGGATAGGGGGTCGCACAGCCCTGTAAATTTTAACCCATGATACTGACGTGTGCTTGAATACCATTTGTTTTCAAGTAAGAATTTGGCCCACTAGTAATATATATATGTAACATAACTTATACCATACATATATCATATATATACTATATATATATATCTTTCTCTTTTTATATATCTATATGTACTTATATATATATATATCTTACTCCATATATTATACTATATATATATAATATATATACTCTCTCCCTATAACCCTTCAGCATAAGTATTGGCTACATATCCATCAGATTTTTTGCGAATATGAGTTGGAAAGGCATGTTTACAGTTGTTGGGATTTTTTTTTTTTTTTTTTTTTTTTGAAAACACTTTATTTTTCGGAGCAAGAAAATTAACGATGTAAGGACAATTACGTTTAGTGTAAACAAGATTAGGACGTCTAATATTAATATTCCGAGATTTATCACAACTAGCAAAGTGATAGGCAAACAAATAGTCTCTCATTCCATCATTACAGGTGCACTAACAAATGTAACCAAACCATAAATTTAGAGGAAGAAAGATCTTTAAGATAGAATGAAGGTGTTCATTACATCGTCGATAGCGTCAACCTTCCCATCTTTTCGGAAGACACAGAAATATTCTTAGTGTCACTTTTGGAGTCGCTCTTAGGATAGTTAGCGTATAAACTACCCAGTGTTCTCTCCTCACGTTAGACCGATTAAAGTGCAAAAAGATGTATTTAAGGAAGGTTGGAACTTTAGGTGAGAAATCATTATTATAATTTAAAAACCAACTGTAAGTTTTGGTTCAAATTTGTCAGACATCACTGTATAGGATGTGAAATGTCTCATTTACAGCAAAATACTAGTGATTAAACACATCAAGAATGTTTAAGAATAGTTATGACGACTAATATATTTTAAGTTTCACTCTCTCTGGCATGAAGGCGCACATTTCCTATTCTATCCTTTTAACTAAAACATAAACCTAGGTAAACTCTGCTTGTTCTAATCCTATTCGCCGCTGGGACTCTGCCTTCAAGAATCGTCTTCAGGTTCCAGAATGTTATGTTTCTTATTTTAAATCTCGGATTAGTGCTAAATCTATCCATCGTTATATTTAAGAACTGTTTTTCTCCGTAGAAAATGCTATAAACTTTTTGATTCCTTTTCCCTATGAAAAAAAGGCAACTAAAACTCTTTGCTACTTTCTCTTCCTCTAAAATAGTTTCTCCTGACTACAAAAGAGCTGTCTTGCCTTCTGTGCTAAAATTTAGCTCTTCTCTTATACCTTTGCCTTAAATTCCATTTGAGATAATTTCGAAAGTATTCATCCTTCTCCACCTTATGAGATAATTTCGAAAGTATTCATCCTTCTCCACCTTTTGAGATAATTTCGAAAGTATTCGTCCTTCTCCACCTTTTGAGATAACTTCGAAAATATTCATCCTTCTTCACCTTTTGAGATAATTTCGAATGTATTCATCCTTCTCCACCTTTTGAGATAATTTTGAAAGTATTCATCCTTCTTCACCTTCCCCAAAGTCATTTATGACTAAAATTGTAATTTATTCTAAAGGTTTGATTTCTAATCACTAAGAAAGCGTACGATCTAACCGTATCCCATCTATGGTTCTTGAAACTTGTGTGTTGAGCTGGAACTCTGCCTTTGTAAACTATTATATATCGACTATGCCTATCAACTTCAACTTATAAAGAGTGCACTCATTCAAAATGCGCCCAAAAGGGAGAACCCCTGTCGCCGTATTGCTTTTACATCTTAACTTTTTTCAAAGTTATCTAATCTATCCTTTTAAAAGAAACATTTGGAAACCTCTTAATTCTTCTAATCTTAATTATGGTTGCACTTGTGACTTACGAAACTAGCCCTCTATTGGTGGTCTTTTCCTTCTATCTGAATTTTCGTCCTCTATTCTTAGGCATTTCGGTAAATCTTTTGTTGAAGAGATGGACATATTATCAAAGATTTTAGATAGAGTCTATCTTAAAGTTTTAAATTCTAAACTTTTTCCTTTTAATATACAGCAATCTCTCTGATTTTCTTTCCGGTCGTTCCATGAAAGTTGCTGGGATAGGCTAGAGTTCATTTTTTTAAGCTGTTAATAGTGGTGTTCCTCAGGGTTCTATTCTATTCCCAAATTTTTCTATTTTTCAGTAATGACTTACTATCACTTTATCACATATCCACTCCTATGCTGACAACTCTACCTTTCATTATCCCATTTTATTTTAAAAGGTGTAAAAACCAACAGCAAATAACTCAAGCTAGGAAAATGTCCTTGAAACAATTAGACTCTGATCTTTCTCGATATTCTAATTGGGGCATAGGAGACATGGCTGTTTACTTGTTTTCAATAGATTTAAAACTTAGATACTTCATCTTTTAAATCAGCAATCTTTCACATGACTATAACACCTTCAAGAACAATAATATTTTTGGTCATTCCTTTCTCTTTTCTGTTATTTTTTCTTGGAAGAATAACACTATATCTATTAATATACAATCTTCAAGGTGGTTAGTTTTTAAGGTTCCTACAAAATTTCTTTAAACCACACATGCTTCATCCTCTTTATAGGGATGCCGTTTGTCCATGTATGGAGTATGCTTCACATATCTGCGGCGGTTCCACTCACACAATTCTCCTCGAAAGGTGAAATTTAGGGTTTTTAGTCTTATCAAATCTTTCTTCTGTCCGCTGAGTTGTTGTGTAAAGGAATTCTTAATTCGCCTTAGAACACTAAATATCTTGGAAGCTTGTTAAATAAGAAAAATTGCGTGATCCTTAAAAAAAATTTCGATTAAAAAAAATACCAAGGATAATTAAAACAGACGAATGTTCGATTTTTGTTTTTTCGAGGAAAATCTTGCAGTTGATGAAAGATTAATGTATAGAAAGATGAAGGAAATGAGTTTTTGAGGAATTGAAAAAACCCATATTTTCTAATAGAAATATGTGATAGGTTAAATGTCAGTTACTCCAAGGCTACCCTGCTAGCCTCAGGTATGTCCTGTATGGAGGGGCGACTTTCAAAATGAATGGAATAATGAAACGTGGATTGTATTTATGATGATGTGGCAGACAGATTATCATTAATAATAGTATTAAGGGGCACGACTAACAGCCAAACTAGAATCCGGAAGTTGTAAGCGGATGTTGCGAATGTTGCAAATGTTGCAAAGAAACATCTTGAAACATTCGATTTTTAAGGTGTCAAATTAAAGGTTTCCGAGGTCGGCAACGAGTTTCTAAGGCCCAAACGACCAAGTCATGTCAGCAGCTGACTAACGAACTACCCTCAACTCCGAAGGAGTTTGTCTTAATGACGGCGCCACCTCTCCAAGACCGAGTTCGAGGTCAACAGCACTTCTCCAAGGCCGAGGTCGGCGACGCTTTTCGAGGGCCCAATCAATCTCATCTGACCAAGTCATGTCAGCAGCTGATTTGACCAAGACCCCCTTAACTTGGCAGGAGTTTGGCTTTTTTAGCTCAATGACAGCGATTCTTGTTTGAGGTCTGGTAGACCTCTTTCGGTGGTCTGGAACGTGAACTCTGAGGCTTGACCCCGCAAATGGTCGGGAGATCATTTCTAATGATTCCAATAGATTCCTCATGGCCAATTACTTTCAGATTGACTTTATTTCATCTTTCTACGACATCTGGTCTGTGAAAAATTTGCAAAAGAAAAATTATAAACTTCTTTTTGCGAACATCGTGAGACTTTATGGATTTCCAGTATTGGTGTCATATCATTATACGTGATGACTAGTAGAAAAAACGTTTCATAACGATACAACTTTTTAATTTTAAGAGGATACGAAAAAATTATAAAATAAAGATTAAGTAAAGATTAACTTTTTAGATCACTTCATTAAATTTTCTAAGTGAATATGAATGTAAAGGAAATCTTCCAAAGCTGAAAAACGAGAATTATTACTTTGGCGTTATTTTTCCCCGACAAGTAAAAAAATTTTGATTAAATTTAAAAAAAATGAGTATGCTTTTATTTAACTAATTTATAGCAAAATGCTTTATTCAATTTACTTTTATAATTGATTTAAAACATATATAAGTATATTTATAATACAAAATATTAAAAAATAATATATTTAATTTATAATAAAATAAATTTAGCTTATTATGTTTATTTACATTTCTATAATATATATGAATAATAAATTATAATAAAATATCATTTAGTTACTATTAGCTCTAAAAGTGAGTTGAAATAATATTCGTCTAGAGCTATTTTTCTTTTTTGTCTCTTGAGATAATTTAATTTGTGTGTAAACAGGAGCATGGGTCTGCTTAACATATAAAAGTTTTAGATTTCACTTCCAAGATTCAAAATATTTATTATTAAATGCCTACATCATTTGATAGACATTAGATCTATTGAGAGGATGATGACGCCACAAATCGGCCATTCACAGAGCAGTATTACTATGACTTCAATATGTTAATTAATAAACTTTAAAATTTCTTCCTGTTACCAACTTTATTTTAATCTTTCCTCTCATATACACATTCAATTTATTCATAGGAACATTAGCTGTCGTTAATCTAAATCTTTCGTTCCTAATTCCTTCTCTCTATATTGGCTTCTATTCAGTTGAGTACAACTCGCGAATAATAAAGGTTAGTTCGTTAATCATTTTCTGTCGTAGCATTAAAGTGTTAGGCTCTCCCAGTCATGTTTGAGTTGACCCATTGTTAATGGTTTGAGAGTGGATTGCGCATTTATTGTTGATATGGATTCAAAAGGGTCTGCTTAATTTACACGCCTCAGGCACGCAATTGGCCACAGCTTCGGCCAAGTTTTTTACATCTTACTCTTCATCTATTAATGTCCCTATGATGGTGAAGAGGGAAACACATATAGGCATTCCCATCAACAGATATTTCGCATATTCGGTGATAGGTAATATACTCATATTTTTGTCAGTAGGCATCGATAGGGAAATTAATTCATTACTACCGTGAGCCATAGATGCTGTCATATGAGAGGAATCGTAGTTGAAAAATGGAGATACTACAAATTTGGAGCAACCTATTAAAATCCTCTAACTCTTTATTCGTGGTTGTCAGTCCACAGTTCTCCCCCACCATGTCCAAAGGACCCATTTCACCAAATGTATTCTTATATCTCTATTTTTTTTTTTTTTGGACGCATAGAAGGAATAGTTTTGGAAAATGTTCTAAGTGAAACTACGAACACGAAACGTTTTCTCACTTTCATAGCTAAAGAACATCATGTTGGAGTCATTCTAATATTCAAAAGGCGGGAAACAAATTTTATATTATTGATATTATAAATCTTGGTCTTAATTTGAGAACCAAAACTATACCATTATAGTTTTCTATAAACAACATTAACTTTTTCTTCTATTCTCTACGATTTCATTTGATCAAATTCTTTTCCTAAGCATTTGAACATATTTCTTGATCAAGGTGCTCCCATTTCATAAACTACAAAAGATAATTAATGGCTTTAATGCACTTCCTTATCCTGATGTAAGACTTCTCAAATCTACCTTGTATTTATACAGATTTCAAGAGATTATACTTTTGATTGCTCTTAAACAGTGCATAAATTTTCAATGCTGGTGGTATACATATAAAATAAATTTAATATATCCTTTGCCGTTTTCTTCACATTCCTGCTGGACCCAAACCTTTGATCAAATGAAATCTCTCTGGCTTCCTAAATTAATCTCAACATCTGCGCAAAATACTAATGCTTGATTTTATCACCTATGCACTAGACACCTAAATTGGAACTTTCCTTATTGGTCATTTCGCTCCTCAAGGAGCATAATTAATCAACATTCCACATTCCTGATAATTTTTTTAGCAGACAGTTAAAACTCAGTCATTTTTTAGCAGACAATTAAAACTCAATCACTTTAACTCAAATAATCTTCCAGTTTAATGTGAAAGTTGATATCATCTTTCTAACTTTAATTAACTAAGTGCCACACTTCTCCCGCGGTTCTCCTCACCACTGAGGAAGGAGGGGGAACTTGTGTCTATTCTTAAGATGTGCTCGGGCTTTGCCATTGAAGTGGGTAGAACTTTAATCTTGAGTCGTCTGTGTGGAATTTCTTCTCGAAGGGAGAGCAATCCTCGGTGCTAGACCCTAGACCCAATAAAAGTAAGTGACACGGGACCCATTGCTCATGCCCAAGCCAAAACCACGACACTCTCTAGGAACTAGTCGTCCCAATTGCATTGTAGAAACCTGCCGATAGATAGATAGCAAGTTTTTCTAATCTGTCTCCCCCATCATAATTACGAGCTTTGAAAATGCTCTTTAATTTCTTATAAATCTAATAAATCTGATCGGACAGGGGGGCAGAGAGTTGCCGTGAGATGGTAGCCTCAATATCGGTAATATTAGCAGAAGACACTGGGGCGAGTGTTCGTCTTTTATTCTGACTTCTTACGACTTAAACTATATATAAACAATATATATATATCCTCCAAGTAACATATATTAATACCGTATATATATATATATAATATAATATATTATATACCTATGATGGGGAAGTAATATAAGCTACATATATTATATGATATATATAAAGAATTATATTATATATATATATATAGATAAATAATATATATGGAGGTAAATTATAGCTTAAGTATAATATATAATATAGAATATAGTATAGTATAAGTTAATATATAATATATGATATTATATAGGTGCTCACAAAACCTCATAGATATACATAATAACAAAGATAAGAACCCCGAATTCCCTCGGAAGCCAAACCACGTGGCATTATATTTTATTACTGATTTATGTTAAAGTATTGGTTGTGAGTACTTCACTAGCGACATCGTTAATTTCTCCGAACTAGAAATTTCATAATAATATCATGCGGTGTGAAGTGTCTCGTAGACCTACTCTATAACAAAGAGGACACGGAATGTAGTTCGCAATCATATAGACGGGTATCCACGTCATGTGCAAGTATCAGACCGGCCAAAGTAGATGTAAGGCAGAGACGGAAGCGGAAGCACCAGACTGGATGGGTGGAAAATCCAAAATTGTGCAAGGTGGGGGCCGCAGCTTACAGTTGAGATTACAGGGTAAGGGTTGGAACACTAACATTTAGGTTCCCCTAGAAGGCCTACACCATTGAGCCGACAAGTTCGGTTATTGATATACACTTGACTAATATATATTAGATATAGATGAAATAATATATGAATACACGTTTACTTTAATAAATTAATAAATATAATAGAATATATAGATATTAAATAATAAAAATAAATCAATTAAATAATATACATAAAAGATAGAATAAGAATAATATAATAAAAAATATATAAAATATAGAGTAATAAGGTGATAGTAAATATTATATTGAGGGAAAACCTACCCCCAACGACAGAACTTTATCCAAAAATAAGTGCCACTTTCAAACCAAAAATATATTGTTTTCTCCCGAGTTCCCTACCAAGTACGAAGACTTAATTTACTTACATTTTATTATAAATGTAAATAATAAAATCCTACAACAGGCTGGACGGGGATGGAGGGTATAATATAGGAAGTAGATCAACTATTAATAATACAAATACTTCAAAATAAAAAATAATTAATAGATTAATACCAGGGATATATATAATATATGCCTCAGTCAATTAATATAAAAACTAATAATATTCCAAGATACAATTGTTGATATAATAAATAAAATAAAATATTAATTAAATATTAATTAAAATAAATAAATAAAATAAAAAAATATATAAACCCTCTTTATGAAAAACTATATCCTAGTTCAACAGATTAACAATATTACTGATTCTTGTCAACTATAAATTTTAAATGTTGAATACTATTTTATTGGTTTTGGTGACTAACATACTCATGCCGAGCGTGTTTCTTGGCTGATGCCACTTTCGCGATCAGAGCTCAACGACCTTAAAGTGCGCTATTACTCGTGTCAACGCTAAAGAGAGGAATACCCAAGGCCCTATTTGTCTTATTCGCAATGGGCTATTGCTCGCAAAAGTTGGAGGATAATAATAACATAAATAAACTTTCCCTTAGCTTGCGTGATGATTTTTGTTTTTGCTCTTAGAAGTAGTTTTAGATGGCGGGACGGATAAGGGGGCATAAGGAGTGTTTTGATGTGGTCATAGATCGTAATTTATCTCTATCTACATGTAAGGGTGTTATGATTAAGTGCGGACAGATTCAGTTTGGAATATATATATAGGAAACTGGGTATTTCAATGAAATTGTTCTGGTTTTGTTAGTCGGTGCACAACTGAAGAGTGCAATCGTATGTAGGGTGATATTATGAGGGCAAGGCTGCTGTAAGAAAGGGTGTCAATGATAGCTCAGGCCAGTAAGGCCGGACCACGACTACCAACACACCCTGATGCTCTATAATAAAATGGAAAAATTGAACAAGATAAATGACAACCGAAGAATATGGAAATAATCTGAGGTTAGGATATTTATGTTGTGTTTGAAGTGTGGGTAGCCGCTTAGTTAACATGCTGGACATTAGTAATCATGTGTCATTTTAAGAAGGAGTCATGAAGAAATATTAACATACTGTCGTCTTATGTGTGAATTATATGCGCCAGCCCAACGCAACCCAAGACTCCAGAGAATCACCTGGGTATTCTGACCAACAATTAAATTAAGCAACCGACGGTACTAGATTATGGCATGGTATTTTGATATACATTTACTCTGTTATGTGGAATTTGTTGTATTTATGGGGTATTAAGTGATGTTGTTTAAAAGCGGAAGCGTGTTGTTTTGTGTGAATCATGATAGATTTTGGAAGGTGTTGTTTTATGCTTATGATTTAGGGAGTAGGGTGAGGGAAGAAATGTTGATCTCAAATTTTTTTCTTTCTGTGTTGTTTGATAGAATATATGTTTTGCTTTTTTGTATGCTAAGTTTATCACATGGGGGGGATATTTTTATTTTGTGAATGTTGAATATAAATATTTTGTTTCGGTGACTAAGCTATTTGGGGAGCAGTTACGTAACGCTCTAAGATATAGGGCTGTTAGCGTGGCCATTTTGTTTTTTTTTGTGTGGGCTGAATACCAGTGTATGTATGTGGGGGGAGAAGTAGATTTTCTATAGACGGAATAGGTAATCTGAGTAGAGATTTCCCATGTTAATAGTATATCTAAGAAGGGTAGAGTTTAATTTTGAGGTAGTTCATATGTAAAGAGATAGAAGGATGTATGTTATTTATAACGTTGAGGATGTTGTTAAAGTTTGTATGTTGGGGAATAGCTACGAAGACATCGTCTACGTAGCGTAGCCATGTAGAGTTGGAGAGAAGAGTGTTGGGTAGGATATAATAGTGTTCAATCAGCTCCATGAATATATTTGCAAGAGTAGGGGAAAGAGGGGAACCCATCGATAGGCCGTAAGTTTGTTTGTAATATTGGTTGTTGAAAGAGAAGAAGTTATGGTTTAAAGTTAAGAGAATTAGGTCTTTGATAAGTGAAAAAGGGTGCGGTTATGTAATTTGGCTTGTGGTTAAGTATGTTTCTAGGAGGTCAAGAGTGAAGGATACCGGTACAGATGTAAAGAGTGAAACTACATCAAAGCTAAGAAATTGGTGTGTGGAAGGGTTGATGGATTGTGTTCGTTGAATGAAATCTGATGTGTTTTTAATATGTGAGGAAGAGATGTGACCGATGAGAGGTTTTAGTGTGTTCGAAAGCCATGATGAAAGTTTGTATGTATTGCAATTAGTGTTTGAGATTATGGGCCTCAAAGGGGTGTTGTTTTTATGTATTTTGGGTATGCCATAGAATTATGCAAGGCTGGTCATGTAAGCTTTATTATTTTTGTGTATATTGGGGTGATCTTTGGCTATTGAAAGTGTCCAATGAGTTTTTTTAGAATTTTTTTTTTTGTGAGAGGGATGTAGGTATTGGTGTCATTTAAAATGTGGTTACATTTGGTGAAATAGCCTTTGTGGTTTAAAATTACAATGCTGTTACCTTTGTCACTACTAGTAATTACAATATTCTTATTATTTTGTAAATTAGTTAATGCTTTGTAAAATATTGAGGGTAGTTTTTCTTTTTTTTTACATAAAATTAAGTTGCTTAATAAAATACCCTTCCGAATATCGATGTTGAAGTCTTTTCTTTGTTTGTTTTTGACCACTGTCCAAAACTATTGTAAAAATCTAAGTGATTTTCTCCCTTTTCCATTGCAAAGGATAAAGAGTAGCCTAATAATATTTTATCTTCGTCTTTGAGATTGTAATTTGATAGGTTATTAATGATATCAGGGAACGAGGAAGTGTACTAGACTTTTCTTGAAAATTAGATTAAATTTATATTTCAGCTTACGGTTATGGTTGATGATTATTTTGTCTTTTAGTTTATGTGATTCGTCTAGTAATTTGGTGAATTGTAACACGTTACTTGGATAACTGTTAAACCATTATCGTTGAAACTTTTTAAATGCTTGGTTACACCTTCTGAAACCTGACTTTATCTCAGATTTAACTTCTATTTTATTTTTCATTATTGCTCTATATATGTCTGTAAACGGAGTAAATTTATTTACTTTGAAATAGCTCGGAATCAATGTTTTTGGTATAATCAGGTTTGATAAACACTTTTTCAGAAATGTAAGTTGGCATTTTTTTGTGTTCGCGTTTATCATTTTGTTTCCAATAGAATTGTAACTTTAAAAAGTTTTTTTTATTTTTTTTAAAGTGGATATATGTTATATATAGGAGTAGAGCATATATATATATATATATATATATATATACATATATAAGATATATATATATATATATATATATATATATATATATATATATATATATATATATATATATATATATATATATATATATATATATATATATATATATATATATATATATATATATATATATATATATATATATATATATATATATATATATATATATATATATATATATATATATATATAGGAACTTTGTCCTTTAAAAGGAAGTTAACCGATATAATTGATTTTTTCCATTATTTCAAGGCAATAGTGCGTCAAGGTTGCCAATAATAGTTTGTTTGTTTTTTTAACCAAAGGAATACCCAAGATTAAATCGCAAAGATGGAAAGAGTCATGGTCTCTCGGCCTCAGCGACGACGGGGGATTTCGTCCCCCTCTGTCCTCCAGTTGGCTCGAGCCCCTTAAAAAAATTTTTTTAAATTAAATACATAAAAAAGCAGCTTGTGGTAACTCGCGATCTTTCTATTGGAGTTTTAGCTAACACGTGACACTGCAGGCTGCACGAGCAAAGTCTCCAAGGATTTTCATGATGTCTCCTTTATGTAAGCTTCCTTTAAAAGGATATGCCTATATATATATATATATATATATATATATATAGTATATATATATATATATATATATATATATATATATATATATATATATATATATATATATATATATATATATATATATATATATATATCAGGGGCGTCGTGGCCTGTTTGCAGGTTTGCGCAAACACCATTTTATACAACTTACATTTAGTGTGAAACTATTTATTATTTTTTATCCTTTAATTTTTTTAGTAGGATTAAATATTAAAGAAATTAAATTGCATCTTATTATAATAACACTCCAATGATTTATTATTTAATGAAAAAAAAACGTCATCAAATTTTAGTTAGTCCAAATGTCAAACCAACATGATTGTTGCAGACACTTTACAACACATGCCCTATACATTTTTGAGGAGAAAAATGTGTGTGAAAATATGACCGCGTGGACGCTTTATACCTACAACTTGCGGTTGCATATCAAGAACAACCGCTTTGTTTTCAATACTGAAATTCAAATTTGTGAATACGAAACAATTCGGAAAATTGACTCTCATGTTCCAAAATTTAACGTCTCGGCGAACGAACGAATATGTATTTGTTTTGCGGTTTGTCAGATCTCTATCATATGATATCACTTTCTCTTCTCTTTCTCTCTCTCATCTATCTATCTAACTATTCATCTATTCATCCATCTATCTATCTCTATCTACTCTATCTATCTATCTATCTATCTATCTATCTATTCATTCATCTATCTATATATATACAGGTAGTATATATATATATATATAGTATATATATATATATATATATATATATATATATATATATATATATATATATATATATATATATATATATATATATATATATATATATATATAAGGCACTATGTCGTTATCCGCCTCCAGGTAAGCTGAGTCAATTTTTTTAAAAATCTACTTAATCGAATAAAGTATTGAAAGCTCTCTTTGGGCCATATGTTTTATTTCATTTATATTTTTTAACAATGCAGAGTGAAAAATAAATATACAAATAAATTACATTGTTTATAAGTTAAGGGTTATCTTGTTTAGTTAGTTTAAATAGATTTTAACTATACAAAAGCAAAGGTTAGAGTTTACTTAGTTTACAAAGATTTGAATTTTTTCTTTTTAAAGCTATTTTGAGGTGTGAAGCTGCTTAAATAACAAAGTTTCAATTTGACTTAGGGCATTTTCACTTCACTATGAAATGTGTCTAAATTCATACAATCGATGAGCATATATTATATGCGAAGTGGAGGGTGGATAATCGACATGATCCATATATATATATATATATATATAT
>JABUQX010024000.1:52500-65437 GCA_015478945.1 Trachelipus rathkii | reverse complement strand
CATGCGAAGAAGATCTTCATATGTCCTGGCCGCGTCGAAACCTCCAATCGTCATTCTTCCCTTGACTGCGTTGAAAACATCCTATATCGACCAAATATCACCTAGAAGTAGATTCAACTATTTGTAGTATTCTGAATAATAACTTAAATGAACAATTTCCAAATTTTTCTTCCTTTACAGATTATTTTAATGAGAAGCATATTAAAAGGCCTGGATAAAAAATTTTGTAGCTCCTCTTAAGTTTTTAAATGATAATTTATATATAATAATAAGTTAATAAATATTAATATTATATTATAATATATATATATATATAATATATATATATTTATTATATATATATATTATAATATAAATATATATATATATATATATATATATATTATATATATATAATATATATTATATATAATCATATATATATATATATATTTCAGTGCGCGCTACGGGGAAGCACAGGAGGCCGGGCCTCCTCTAAAAAAATAAAAGCAACTAATGTAATAAAATAATTCAATTTACTATTTATTACTATTAAAATAATGTTTAAAATGTTATACAAGAACGCTAATTTTACATTAAGATCATTTTTTCTCTTGCGAAACATTATTTTTCATAAGGATCATTGACTGGAGGAATTTTGATTTGTGCCTCCAAAAAATCATAAAAATTATAATTTGTAACAGTATTGTACTGTTTAAGGAATAAAAGAAACCTCTATTCTATTTTGTCTATTTTGAGATTTTCCACAAATCCTCCTCTCGAAAAAATTTGGCAAGAAATCCAATTTTTTAAAAAAATATTAAATATAAAAAAAAATTATTTAATATATATATATATATATATATATATATAATATATATATATTATATATTATTATATTATTATTGTTATATTATGCTTTTATATTTAATATATAATATATAATTATATATATATATATATATTATATATATATAGTAATATATATATATTGAGAGAGAGTGGAGAGGTATACTTAAATTTTAACTTATATTTTGTTAACTAATTTTAGTTGTTCATTTTGAATCTTTATAATAACCTTTTTCTGTTTTAAACTTAGACAATTTTCAAATTGGACGAAGGAGGACAAAAAATAAACCTTTAATTTTTGAATATATATTAATAGAACACGATATACATATTTACCCTATTTCTTAGTTCATACATTAAATTTATATTAAATCTCAATTAATTTTAAAAAAATGTTACAACCTTATACAACAGGAAATTCATAAACATTCGCTACGAAATATTGCAGGACCACGGCCTTGGAGGCAAAAGTTTCTTCTTTAATAAGGAACTTCTTACGAGCAAGGGGCTTAAATTATATTATCAAACTATGCTAAAAAAAGAAAAAGCATATTATTATTCAGCATCTAGTTCATTTATTTCATTTCACTCTTATTTATTTATTTATATATATAATTAACAAAATAATTATTTTATAAAATATTTTGAGTTATCCATTCTTCACCAGTTCTCTTTTAGAATATAATTGGTTTTATGGGTATTCTTTAGTTTTCCTTTCAAATTTAGATATTAGGAATTTAAATATTATGAATTATTTTTAATCAAATGTGCTATTAAGAACAAGTAAAATGTTATTTTTAATTTTTTTCTAATTTAAACGAGGTGTTTATTAGATTCTTAGGACAGGAAAATAAAAAACAACTTGTAAAAAAGTAAATTAACGATTATCTATAGTACCCCATCTTGAAAATTGAAATTAGCTCTCCCCTCCTTCTTCTCCCCCCCCCCTTCTCCCCCCCCCCCCCCCCCTCCCTCCCCCCCCCCCCCTCCCCCTCTCCCCTTCACCCAATTCACGAATATGTATTGTATACCGTCTTGAAATTTGCTCTCTGCATTTTTGGACAGGTGCAAGCCGTTACCATTCATAATTGATTACAAATAGGGTTTTTCAATGGTGATGATGGTTACAATTTTTTTTGTTTAAATTTTAAATAATCTTTCATTTTATACAATGTAATGTATTTTTTCAGTTTTTTTTTTTCATTTCCTTTTATTTTGAAAAATACACAAAAATGAAATAAGAGAATTTTTTCGTAACATTATGAAATTTGCAAGAATATCCGTTTATTTCTATATAATAACTCGTGTAAGCACGAGTAGCACGAGTTTAGGAGTGCTCTGATATAATAATAATATATATATATAATATATTATATATATATATGATAGATATAGTATATATATATATATATATATATATTATAGACTATTATGTATATATATATATATATATATATATATATTCTAGAAATATATATTGAAGTGCCCTCCCCATGTTTTCGGTTCACGAGCCGCCACTGATATATATATATATATATATATATTATATAGTATATATATCTATTATATATATATATATCACACGTTATTGGAAATAATATACTTTATATATATATGATTCGACCGTCGCCGAGTGTGGACTCAGTGGAAACCAGAGGGGAGGCGAAATATAGAGGGACCAGAAGAGAGAGAGAGAGATTGGAAAGAAGAAGGATAGTCAGAGGCGATTTATTGAAGAGATGAAGTCTCCAATCTTTGAATCTACTGAAGATTTTATTGGAATATTTTATGAGAAGAGAGAGAGAAGGCAGCATTTTGTTGATTCAATCATGGTGGCTAGAAATTTCAAGCAACCAAATTAGTATTTTGCATTTGAAAAATGTAAAATCTTGAACATTTAAAATTTATTTCATTTGAAAATCAGTAAAATTTTTCAAATCATTTCTTTTGGCTATTTTGGTTAATTAAATACCGTGTTAAATACAAATATAAAATTATAAAGAAGAAATTTAAATCACTAAATTGCAGAAGGTGGAGCTGCGGGAACAACATTGCTACTGTCCCATTAAATTTTCCAATTCTCTTGTTTAATTCCAGCATTGTGTCGTTTTCCTCACCACATTTATCTTTCCAGCGAATGTTGGTGATAATATCGCATAACATACTAATAGTAATAACAGTGATTGTGTTGTTAAATAATTAATAAATAATTAATAATGTAAAAATGATAAATTTTTTAATATGGTGAATATTGGTAAATAATATTAATATATTAGTGAAATATATATAAAAAAACATAGTAATAGAATAACAGTGGGATTGTTGGTGATATGCATAATAATAAATACAGTGTAATATTAGTTAATGAAAATTTTCCTTATAGTGAATAGTGGTAAATAATATGAGATTCACTGACTGACATGAAAAATCTACAAGGAATTTGAACGAAGTAATATTATTGTTAAACATAGTGCATGATAGTGATAGTAGTGATAATGATAGTAATGATAGTGATAGTATTAAAAATAGTAGTGATATTTATATTTGCATATATATGTTGTGTATGTGTATATGTATTTAGGTTGTATATATATTTATGTATGTATATATATATGTTTTTTTTTTAAATATATTTATTATTTATATAAAAAAGCGCCCGATAGCTCAGTGTTAGAGCTACTCGCCCACAAAGCGAGGGACCCAGGTTCGCAACTGGTCGGGTGGGGGAATGTGAGCTATTCTCTCCTTCGGGGCTTGGCTTCGTTCTGCTCGGACGTTAAGTGAGTACACCTCCTCCTTTATTAGGGCTCTCTTTGCCCGTGAGTGATGGTGTTTATCTCGTAAATATATTATATTAATATATATATATATATATATATATATATATATATATATTATATATATATATATATATATATATATATTATATATATATCTCTATATATATTATATATGATATATAGTTATATAAGTAGTAATGATGGGATACTTGAGAGCTACAACTACAGGAATGTGAGCGTTGAGTGTTCTTATCAGTGATAGGTGATAAGAACACGTGTTTTTAGTGATAAGGTAATGGATTTGTTATGTTATTTCGAAATTATTTTTTATTTATTTTTATTTATGTATTATTATTATTATTATTATTTATTATTATTATTATTATTATTATTTTTTTTATTATTATTATTTATTATTTATTATTATTATTATTATTATTATTATTATTATTATTATTATTATTATTATTATTATTATTATTATTATTATTATTATTATTATTTATTTATTTTATGTGTTTTATTTTCATTTTATGTTTCTTTCTTTATTTGTATTATTTCTGTCGCAGGTATCGTTGCCGTTGTCCCTGCAGCAGCAGCTGCAGTAGCAGTCGCAGCCGTCGGTGTAGATACAGCCAGCAATAAACGCGTGCGCGCCCGCCGCCGCATCGGTAGCGACGCCTCCGGTTCCGGGTCCGGCGTCCAGTTCAGACAGCGATTTCATTTTGATAAGCAGAAGTCCGCTCCTGACGGTGATGTTTTTGTTTTTTTTATTATTATTATTATTATTATTATTATTATTATTATTATTATTATTATTATTATTATATTATTTTTATATATTATTATTATTATTATTATTATTATTATTATTATTATTATTATTATTATTATTATTATTATTATTATTATTATTATTATTATTATTATTATTATTATTATTATTATTATTATTATTATTATTATTATTATAAAGTTGTTTTTTAAACCCTTCGGCGTGTCCTTCAGCGTCTCCTTCAGCGATTTCGCCGCAGTTCCATCTCAGCACCGCACCGTTCCGCACCACACCGCACCGAACCGCACTGCTCTGCCTCAAACTTCGGTTTCGATTCCATCAGCAAAGGCGACTCCGGTTCTGCCCCGTTCTGACTCCGACTCCCTGCATATATATATATATAAATATATATAGGTGAAATAATTTTTAGGCTCCGGCTCCGGCTCCGGCTCCGGCTCCGGCTCAGCCTATGGCTCCGATATATATCACATGGTTATATATTCTACATGGGTAAGAGTGTCGTATCGGGTTAAAATTTGGAGGGGAGTTAGATGGTGAGGTATCCTAGTCGTAGACGAGATTATGTCCCCCTGGGTAACCCGAAGGGGGACCCCACCCCCATTAAAAAATTGAAGTGTTCGTAATTGGCTAAAATTTGGGGAGAGGATTCAGAGTTGAATTTCTAGAAATAGTTGATATGGGAATCTGAGGAGTTGGCTCCGGCACCGGTGCTGGAGCCGCTACGGTGCCGAGTTAATAAAATATCGCATAACAACAATATTGGTGTGCTTATATAGGTTATCGAGACCTTAGAGCTCGAATATGATGGTTATAAGTCCGTATAGGGTGTCTAGGACCCCCATTGAGGGGGGTCCTGACTGAAAAAAATCACAGAGTGCAAAAACAAAGGACGAAGGAGGAAGAAAGAAGGATGAAAGATGAATAAAGAAGGAAAGAATGAAGAAGGAGTCTGACTCAGAGGAGTAGGAGTTGACAGCTGCACCGGTTGCTGGTCCGGTGCGGTGCCAAGTTATTAAATATTGTTGAAATTGGGTGCAATATTTGGTGCTTCTATATTATGTTATTGGGTCTGCCAGTATTTCCAAAAAATAATGGTTTCAGAAACATCAAGAAAAAAAATAAAATTTCTTATTCTTTTTGTTTATAACTTACAAATTTACGTTTTTTAATACCCTAAAGCAGTAAATCAGTAAATCAAACCACCATCCAACCATCCTCCTGTCCAGTTGTGATCTATTGATCTATTGATCTATTGATCTATTGATTCAAGTCAATTTTTTTTACTAAAATTGTCATGTTTTACATACCCTTAAACCAGTAAATCAATAAATCAAACCACCATCCAACCCATCCCCTAATGCTATTGATCTATTGAATCTATTGATCTATTGATCTATTGTTTCAAGTCACATTTCGAGTATCACCATGGATAAACATAACATAAAACCAAGTTCTTTATACAAAGATCAATCAATATATGTTGAACGTAACAAAGTTTTCCGCATTAATAAAGCTAACATAGCATCACCTGAACTAAGAACATAGCCACAAACGACAAACCTAACACATCTTAAACAGGAATAAAACGGTTTAACATTAAACAAAGTTCCCATACTTAACAAACAGTAAAAGTAACTTACAAGGCATACAAAAACATAATCTATTTCACAACTATTGTCAAGCATTGTCTCAACATAACTGTTAATTTTACATTAACATTGTTAATATTTAACAAAAATTTACCATAACCTTGTGTAATTATCATACAGGAGCAGTGAAAGGTAGGCCAACGCTACAAAGTTTCACACTAATAAAGCCAACATAAACATTACCAGAACTAAGAATATTATGTAATCGACAAAGCTGACACATCTTAAACAAGATATAAAACTGTAAATTTAACAAGGTCCAAACTTATCAACAGCAAAAGTAACTAACAAGACATACAAAAAACATAAATCCATTCACTTTATCAAACATATCACCAACATGACAATGTTAATTTACATTAAACATAGTAAATTTATTTACCAAAAATTTTGCTCATAACCTTACCTAAACCATTATAATTACCCTAATGCGGTAAAGACAAACAACGTAAAGTTTTACCCTCTGTAAAGCTAAACTATGAACATAACATACTTAAAACACAACAACCAGACTGATTAAAAGCTATGATTAACAACTTAGTCAATAAAGCGAACAATACGAGGGAGTAAAACAAGTTTTCATTTTTATAGCATATAATTTTCATTGAAAAGAGTATATTATAAATACATTAGAAAACAAATAAAACATAAAAAACATAAGTTTTATTTTAAATATATTAATTCATCTAATCAGAGAAAATAGGATATATATTTTGGTAAGTTCTATATATCTTTCTAAAGATTCAACACCCTTTGAAAGGATGTAGTATAAATGCATCAGCAACACTAAACCATTTTTCGGCATAATTTCGATTCAGAAGCACTCATTCTCTCATACAAGAGAGAAGTAAATTCATCCAAGCTGATAGTTAAATGCCGTCCTTATACTGTATTATACGGAAACCATATTTTCGGTGTAAATATCATAGATTACTCCATGTGCTATATGTATTAAGTCCTCAGGTATGTCAACATCGTTAAGACTTTTATTAATTTCTTTTTATTTTAAGCAATGATGTAATAATTTTTTCAGATGTTCGAACTGTGAAACCTAGACATCGTATCTCTGAAGGTAACACAATCAAAGGGTTTCCAGTAGTTGAGTACATCAAGCGGTTTAATTATCTCACACGAACGAGAAACACAACGTCATTCTATTAGAACCTTCCCGTTATCTTCAGTTAGATATATTCATTGCTTAGTCGATATATCAGATGACACATCATTTATCCTCTATCCCATCCGTGCTGCAATATTGATATCTTGATGAACTCTCAACTCACAAGATGAATAGGTCTTATTATTTGAACCCTGGATGGAATACAAGCAATGTATCCAGATCCATCGGTTGGACGAATTAAAATTATAAATGACGCATCGTGGGAATAACGAAGCTCCCTCGTTGAAGATATCAACAGCAGGTGTAAAGATGCGAGGAGATGTCACGTACCAGCACAGCGAAAAATGTCCTACTGACGGAAATCGTATGTGTAAGTAAAACAACCCTTATATGTTTAATGAGATTCTTTCTTCAACCAATCAGAAAGAAAGTAAACAAGAAATACGACGCACGAACGAATTCATATCAGTTCAAAAGGAGTCATATATTCTCGTTTAGGCCAAACAACAACAGCAATAAAAATAACAGCTTCATTATTGGTAATATTAACAAAGTTTCCATACTTCATCAACAGTAAAGAACCTAAGCATGCGTACAAACCGTAAACCTATTCACACATTTTTTTCAATCAATCTCTAAACAAATCAATGTTATAATTTTACAATTAACATGTTAATATTTAACCAAAAATTTAGCATAACCCTGTCTAATTTATCATACGACAAGGCGAATATGAAGCTAACGTAACAGTTTTCACATTTAAACAGTAAAATGTAAACCAAAATTCATCATAACCATACCTAAATATCATGTTACCAATGAATAATTGCAACACACAAAGTTTCATTCCAACGAATAATTGCATACATAACAAAGTTTTATCCAACATAACAAAAAAATAAACAGAAGTTTTATCCAAATAAATTACTTAAAAAACAAGTTCTTTGAATAAAATACCATAGAGTTAAAGTGTAATAGTTTACTTGATTTTAATGATGTAATCAATAAACCCAGTTAAATTCAAATCATGCCGACCCTCTACTCCCCACCCCACCCACCCTTTCATGATCTAATTGATCTATCGAATCAAGTCAATTCGAGTATCATTTTGGATAAACATAACATAATAATAAGTTCTTTATATACTGATCAACGAATATACGCAATGTAACAAAGTTTTAGCGTCAATAAAGCTAACAATCATTAACCTTGAAACTAAGTAATATAACATTACAACAATAAACCTAACATTACCTCCAAGCTCGAATAAACAGTCAACATTAACAAAATTCCATACTTAATAGTGTAAAGTAACTAAACATTGCATAAGAACGTTTACCTGTTTCACTCTTTTATCAACGTATCTGTAACATATCATTGGTATTTTACATTTAACATAGTAATATTTACCAAACATTTATCATAACCTTTACCTATTATCATACAGACATTTATCAATATATGTTGACGTACCAAAGTTTTTCAAATCAATAAAGCTAAAAATATCAAAAACCTGAAAACTAAGGAATAATAATGTACAGCGATTAAAACTAACATAACCTACATATGAAAATCTGCTAACATCATAAAATTCCTCACTTATCAAAGGTAAAGTAAGCTAACAACACATGCAAAACTCAATGTATCCCCAACTTTTCCAACATATCCGCAACAGCTAAGACAGTATTATCTAACAAAACCACTTTAAACAAAGTGACCCAATATAATCAAATGATACTAGCATTCATGAACTATGAGTGACACTTAATTCATCAAAGTGTCATTCATATCAAATATAACATCATTTTTGAACTATGATAAACGATAGGACATTAGCAAAATCTCAGCATCCTAACATTACCCAGCAAAAAACTTTCCCTATGCTCAGTTTCAAACACATCATCGTCAGTTAAACACAGTAATATCTTACGAAACTTATCATTTCTCTTAACAAAACCAGTTTTAATTTTTTCGCATTGTCCATAGTAATATTTTAACACAAAACCTAACAGAAATTAAACATAACCTAACATATCGTAGACAGCGGAATAAAATGTAGACATTAACAAAGTATAACAATCTCAAGGCTTTACTTTAAACAAACTGATAGGTTTGGCACCATCGCATCATACAGAGGCAATTTGGCGCCACTGTATGCACTACTTGATGATCACCCAAGTGGATGCGCCCCTTGAAAGGGTGTGAATCCACAGAATGGGGATCACCACTAAGGGGGTGTGTAAGCGGGCATTATCCCTCCGTAGGAGGGGTAAACCCGAAACCCGCTTACACCCCCTTAGGGGTGATCCCCATTCTGTGGATTCAACACCCTTTCAAGGGGCGCATCCCCTTGGTGTGATCATCAAGTAGTGCATTACAGTGTCGCCAAATTGCCTCTGTATGATGCGATGTTGCCAAACCTATCAGTTTGTTTATAGTAAAGCTTGAGATTGTTATACTTCGTTAATGTCTACAGTTTATTCACGCTGTCTACGTTTTATTCATAATTCAAAATGATGTTATATTTAATATACATGACACTTTGATGAATGTAGTATCAATTCATAGTTCAAGATGCTCGTATCTTTGAAAGTTTGGACACTTTGTTAAGGACTTTTGTTAGATAATGCTGATTTATCTGTCGATGTTATGCTTAAAAGTCAGTATACGGTTTAAGTTTGATGTATTGATGAGGTATAGGTTGAGACTTATCATAAGGTACCAAATGTTAATGTTCTTATTCGTAGATATTGATGTTAGTATCTTATTGTAGGTTTATCCTTTTGTAAGTATTAGAATATGTTAGGTTATGTTTTAATTTCCTGTTAGGTTTTTGTTAAAATATTACTATGACAATGCGAAATTAAAACTGGTTTGTTAGAGAAATGATTAAGTTTCGTAAGATATTACTGTTAGTGTAACCTGACGATGATGTGTTAGAAACGGGAGCCTAGGTTAATTTTGCTGAGTTATGTTAGGTTTGCTCGAGAAATTTTGCTAATGTCTACGTTTATTCATAGTTCAAAATGATGTTATATTCGTTATGAGTGACACTTTGATGAATGTAGTGTCAGTTCATAGTTCATGATGCTAGTATCTTTGATAGATGGTCACTTTGTTAAGTGGTTTTGTTAGATAATACTGTCTTAGCTGTTGCTGATATGTTGGAGAGGTGAGGATACATTGAGTTTTGCATATCTTGTTAGCTACTGTACCTTTGATAAGTGAGGAATTTTATGAATGTTAGAAGATTCACTGGTTTATTGATTTACATCATTAAAATCAGAAAACTATTACACTTTACTACGGTATTTTATTCAAAGAACTTGTTTTTATGTAATGTTTGGATAAAACTTTATTTTTATGTTAAGTTGGATAAAACTTTGTTATGTTTGCAATTATTCATTGGTAACATGATATTTAGGTATGGTTATGATGAAATTTTGTTAAATTTTACTATGTTTAATGTGAAAAACTGTTACGGTAGCTTTATTATTCGCTGTCAGTTATGATAATTAGACGGGGTTACGCTAAATTTGTGTTAAATAATTAACATAGAGTGTTATGTAAAATATAACATTGATGTTGTTAGAGATATGATTAAAAAAAGTGTGAATAGGTTACGGTTGTACGCTATGCTAGGTTCTTTACTGTTGATAAGTATGGAACTTTGTTAATATTACCATAATGAAGCTGTTTATTTTTATTGCTGGTGTTGTTGTCTAACGAGAATATATACCCTTTTGAATTGATATGGTTCGTTCGTGCGTCGTATTCTTGTTTATTTTCTTCTGATTGGTTGAAAGAAAGAATCTCATTACATTTAAGGGCTGTTTACGCATACGATTTCCGTCATTAGGACATTTTTTCGCTGTGCTGGTACGATGACATCTCCTTGCATCTCTACACCTGTTGTTGATATTTTCACGAGGAGCTTCGTTATTCCCAACGATGTGTCATTTATATTTAATCGTCAACCGGATGGATAAAGATACATTGCTTGTATTCCATCCAGAGGTTCAAATAATAGACCCTTATTCATTTGTGTTGAAGAGTTCATCAAGATTATCAATATTGCAGCAGGATGGATAGAGGATAAATGTGTGTCATCTGATATATTCGGACTAGCTAGTGAAATATCTAACTAGGAAAAAGATAACGTGAAGAGGTTCTACATAGAATAGACGTTGTGTTCTCGTCGTGTGACAATATTAAAACCCATGATGTACGCAACTATCTGGAAACCCTTACGATTGTGTTACCTCATGGAACATACGGGTCTTAAGGTTCCAGTTCGAACATCTAAAAAATATTACAGAACTTGCTTAAAATAAAAAACGAATTAACATCGCATCTTTAACGATGTTGACATACTGAGGACTTAATACATATAGCACATGAGTAATCTATGATATTTACACCGAAACATTTATGGTTTCCCGTATATACAGTATACAGGGAACTGGCATTAATAACTATCAGCTTGGATGAGTTTACTTCTCTCTTATATGAGAGAATGAGTGCTGCTGAATAAAATATGGCGAAAAATGGTTTAGTTTGCTTAATGCATTTTATACTACATCCTTTTCAAGGGTGTTGAATCTAGGGTAATTTAATGTATCTCTCTTTAGAGAGATACATATAACTTACCAACTTGAATCCTCATTCTTCTGATTAGATGAATTAATATTATTTAAAATAAACTTAAGTTTTTTTTTTATTTATATGTTTTATGTATTTATTATAACGCTCTTTTTCAATGAAAATTATATGGTATAAAAATGAAAACTTGATTTTACTTTCCTCGTATGTTCGTTTTATTGACTAAAGTTGTTAATGATAGCTGTTTATTCGTCTGGTTGTTTTGTGTTAAGTATGTTATGTTCATAGTTTGGCTTTACAGGGGGTAAAACTTTACGTTGTTTGTCTTTACCTATTAGGTATTATGAATGGTTAGGTAAGGTTATGACAAAATTTTTGGTAAATATTACTTATGTTAATGTAAAATTAACATTGTATGTTGTGATATGTTTGATAATAGTTGTGAATGGGTTTATGTTGTATGTCTTTTTAGTTACTTTACTGTTGATAAGTTTGGACCTTTGTTAATGTTAACCCAGTTTATTCTTGTTTAAGATGTGCAGATTTTCGTTGTGTAATATATATCTTAGTTCTGGTAACTGTATGTTGGCTTTATTAGTGTGAAAACTTTGTTACGTTAGCATACTTTCGCAGCTCTGTATGATAATTAACAATGTTATGATGAATTTTTTGTTAAAATTTACTTATGTTATGTAAATAATTAACATGTTATGTTAGAGACCATGGCTTGGACATTGTGTGAATAAGTTACGTTTTTTGTATGAATTGTTAGTTACTTTACTGTTGTTTAGTATGGGAAACTTTGTTAATGTTAACCGTTTTTCCTGTTTAATGTTTAAGATGTGTTAGTTTTGTCGTTGTGGGCTATGTTCTTAGTCAGGTTTGTGCTATGTTAGGCTTTTATTAATGCGGAAAACTTTGTTACAGTCAAAAAAAAACTGTTGATCTTTAAATAAAGACCTTGGTTTTGTGTATATTTAATTTATCCTTGATACTCGTAAATTGGGACTTGAAACAAGTAGATCAATAGATTCAATAGGATCAAGGATGGACAGGAGGGTGTTGGATGGTGGTTTGATTTACTGATTTACTGCTTTAGGGTATGTAAAACATGACAATTTTAGTAAAAAAATTGACTTAAATCAATAGATCAAAACTGGAC
>JABUQX010024000.1:30000-37500 GCA_015478945.1 Trachelipus rathkii | reverse complement strand
CTTATCAAGTAACTCTTCGGAGTTGCCTTTATCAAGTAACTCTTCGGAGTTGCATTTTTCAAGTGGCTCTTCATAGTCACAATCGTCTTTAACTACATTGCTGAGAACGGAGGAAGGGGGTCACAAACTTCGCAAACTTCCCCGATGAGAGATTAATATTCTTTCAACAACCAGAATGTGTCGCCTTCAAGTAATCATTCTTTACATCATTGGTGAGTTGTGATCCATTTTCTTTGTTTTAAGTTATGCATTCAAAATCACTTATATCTCTCTTTCTTTACAATACAGCACGCCACGGGACGGAATAGGAATGTCCTGCTTTAGACCATCATCATAGAGTTGTGCAGAAAAAAGAAGCCCATTATCCGTTGCAGAGATGATGACTATTTATTTAACATCTGCTTCTGTTTATATAATTTTAAAGAATTGGGCAGATTTACATTATTTGTTTCAATAATTTATAATTAAAACTATTTTTGTACCAACTATAGCTGTATTTTGTTTCACTAAAATATGCGAAAAGAGCAAGATGTGTTTTTTCAATTATCATTTTCCTTTTTATCATTTTGCTTTTTTTATTTTGAAAGAATATTATTCTTTCATTTTCATTGAATTTTTGGATTTTTATTTTGAGGGAATATATTTTTTTTTCGTTCGTTGTTTATTATTTTGAAAAATTATTCTTTTTTTTCATTTGTCATCTTTCGTTGCTTTTTTTATTTTTGAAAATTTTGTTTCCTTTCAGATTTATATTTTGGAAGGTTTTGTTTGTTTTCTTTCCATTTTTTACATCGAAGGATTTGTCATTTCAAATTTTGCTAGATGCTCAAGATTCTTCGGATTTCAACAATTCATAGTTCATCAATTCGAAGAATTCATCAATTTCAAATACGAGAGTTATTATATCGGAGATGACATGGATGAGTATACTTTTTGTTATAATTTGAGTTGATAATTTTTATACTTTTCAAATCAGAATATTTCTCATTGTTCATTTAATTTCCAATTTTTCATTTATTGAAAAGAGCACTCTCGTTTCATGTTTTTATGACTCCCGTCCAAAAGGACGGAGTCATCCCCGCCCCCCGAGTGTTTAAAAACTGTAAACCAACTAAGGTTTTTAAATAAATATCAAATTTTTGGGGAAAGGGAAATTTAGCTCCATTTCCGAGCTGTCAATAATAAAAAGCTGCTAAAGCTATTTTAGTTATCTTTTTCCATCCAGTAACTCAAGTTACCTTTTAGCGTCAGTAACGCAAGTTACCTTTTTCCAAACAGTGACTCGTTACGTTTTCCATCCCGTAACGAAAAGTTACCTTTTTTCATCGATATCTCAAGTCAAGTTAAGTTACGTGAAATATTAAAAGGTGAAAGTTCATAAATCCTAATCAACATTTTTACATAACTTCTAGATTGGTTTACGGATTCTTCATAGGAATTGAGCTGGCACTTTTATTGGAATGTTATTGCTTAGACAGTTTTCATTGGTTGCTAGCAGTGCTTAAATTACACTCAGAGGATTGTTTAGTAGCTTCATGGTGTGTAGGTTTGTTCGTGTGAGTGTCCGGGTCTTGTAAGTATTTTGTTGATTTCATTTATCTAGGTTGAACTTTAACATTGTCCTTATTAAGTAACTCATCAGAGTCGCCTTTATCAAGTAACTCTTCGTAGTTACCCTTAGTAGCTCTTCCGAGTTGCTCTTGATGACTCTTCTGAGTTACCCTTAAGTAGCTCTTCTGAGTTGCCCTTAGTAACTCTTCGGAGTTGCCCTTATCAAGTAACTCTTCTGAGTTACCCTTAAGTAACTCTTCGTAGTTGCCCTTAGTAACTCTTCGTAGTTGCCCTTAGTAACTCTTCGGAGTTGCCCTTATCAAGTAACTCTTCTGAGTTGCCCTTAGTAACTCTTCGGAGTTGCCCTTATCAAGTAACTCTTCGGAGTTGCCCTTGATCATGTACTCTTCGGAGTTTGCCCTATCAAGTAACTCTCCGAGTTTGTCCTTATCAAAGTAACTCTTCGGAGTGCCTTTTATCAAGTAACTCTTCGGAGTTGCATTTTTCAAGTGGCTCTTCAGAGTCACAATCGTCTTTAACTACATTGCTGAGAACGGAGGAAGGGGGTCACAAACTTCGCAAACTTCCCCGATGAGAGATTAATATTCTTTCAACAACCAGAATGTGTCGCCTTCAAGTAATCATTCTTTACATCATTGGTGAGTTGTGATCCATTTTCTTTGTTTTAAGTTATGCATTCAAAATCACTTATATCTCTCTTTCTTTACAATACAGCACGCCACGGGACGGAATAGGAATGTCCTGCTTTAGACCATCATCATATAGTTGTGCAGAAAAAAGAAGCCCATTATCCGTTGCAGAGATGACTATTTATTTAACATCTGCTTCTGTTTATATAATTTTAAAGAATTGGGCAGATTTACATTATTTGTTCCAATAATTTATAATTAAAACTATTTTTGTACCAACTATAGCTGTATTTTGTTTCACTAAAATATGCGAAAAGAGCAAGATGTGTTTTTTCAATTATCATTTTCCTTTTTATCATTTTGCTTTTTTTAATATATATAAATTAAAAAATAGAGATTGTGAAGTTCAATTTTTTTCATAAGGATACTTTTTATATAATATGTTTCTTAAATATATATATATAATAATATATATATAATATAGTATAATATATATATATAATTATAATATATTATATAATATATATATATATATATATATATTATTATATATATATATTATAATATAACGATCATTTTTCAACTTGTAATAAGGATTCTTTTGATTAAATTTTTCAGCTATTTATTATTACTTTTCAATATTTTTATAATCCTATAAATCTGGCTACTGTCAAAAAATATAGAAGATCCTATAATATAGATATATATATAAGTATATATATATATATATATATATACTATATAAGTATAAATATATATATATATATATAGTATATATATATATAAATATTATATATATATATAATAAAATATATATATATATATATATATATATATATATATATATTCTAATAATATATACTTAATAATATATATATATATATATTATATTGTAATAATATATTAATATATATATATATATAATATATATATATATATTATATATATATATAATATTTATAATTATAATTATATATAAGATTTATATATATATATATATAATATATGTAAAATTATTTTGGATGAGTCACTTGCCACCTTCACTGCACCGAACAACAAAAAAAGTAAAAACCCACTAAAATAACAAAGAGGTAAAAAAGAAAAAAAAAAAGTTAAAAATTTATCGTGAGATATTAAAAGAGAGGGGGGGGGAGGCGTAACGTTTCGACACTCCCTCGTGTCTTCTTAAGACGCCAGCTAAAAAAAAAAATGAAAATGAAAAGCAAAAATGGGAATCAGGAAGTAACCTACGAAGCAAAAAAATATTGCGTTGGCGGGGGTATGAGAGATAATAAAATATATTACACTGGTTACAAAATAATGAATATGGGAAATTATTAGTAATATAAATATGGACCAATATAATAAAGATAAAATAAACAAAAATTAACATGATATAGACAATATATAAACATAAATATAAACAAATATCAACATATATATATATATTATAATAATAATGATTATATATATATATATATATAATAATAATATAATATATATATATATAAAATATAATATATATGTATAATATAGATATATATATTATATTATATATAAATATATACATACATATATATATATATATATATAACATAAATATAAATATAAATATAAATATAAAATTAAATATAAACAAATATAAACAAATGTAAATAAAAACATAAATATAAATATAAACAAACAATAATAATAATAATAATAATAATAATAATAATAATAATAATAATAATAATAATAATAATAATAATAATAATAAAAAATTAATGCAAATAATAAAAAAAAAAAATTATAATAAAAAATAATAATAAAGAAAGAAAATAATATAATAATAAAACAAAAACAAAATTAATAATAATAGATGCTTGTTTTCATGCTAATTCCATCTAATTAATAATAATAATAATAATAATAATAATAATAATAATAATAATAATAATAATAATAATAATAATAATAATAATAATAATAATAATAATAAAAATAATAACTGCATGATTAAAGGTCTGGTTTGAAAACGGTTTTAAGAAAATTATTTGTTATAAGGTCTATGTTGCAAAAACCTTCTGAGATATTGAAATTGTTATGATTTTTAATGAGAAAGGATTCTATTAATCGATTTTCGGTTCGGAGGGATGATGCAAAGAGAAATCTAGAGCTGTTCCAATTTATCAAATGGTCACTATTGATATTTATGTTTTTAATTACATTTGTTTATATTTGTTTATATTTAATTTTATATTTAAATTTATATAATGTAGATAATATGTATATATATATATAATATATATAATATAATATATAAATATATATATATATAATATATTATATATATAATATAGATAATATATATATACATTATATATATATATATATATATATATATATATATATATATATATATATATATATATATATATATATATATATATATATATATATATTTTTTTTTATATTTGTTTATATTTATGTTTATATTTGTGTATATTATGTTAATTTTTGTTTATATTTTATTTATATTTATATTTGTCTATATTTATATTTACTAATAATTTCCCATTATTCATTTATTTTGTAACAGTGTAATATATTTATTATCTCTCATACCCCGCCAACCAATATTTTTCTGCTTCGTAGGTTACCTCCTAATTCCCATTTTTGCTTTTCATTTACATTTATTTTTTAACTGGCGTCTGAAGAAGACACGAGAGAGTGTCGAAACGTTACGCCTCCCCCCCCCCCTCTCTTTTAATATCTCACGATTAAAGTGTTAACTTTTCTTTTTTCTTTTTTACCCTCTTTATTATATAAAGTGTTTTTACTGCATGGATATATAAACATACATCTATATAATAATATATATATATAAAAATATATTATATTTATAAATATATTTATATATATATAGATATATATAATATATATTAGGTATTTATAAGATGTTGACTCCAGGAACGAAAAATCAATAAAAAATGAACGTAATTATCATGATGAGGTTAATACATTAGTAAATACTGGATTTTCAAATGTAATTAATTAATATTAACAAAAATTTAAAAAAAGAAATTGACATATATTTTTTTGTGCTTCACCGTAGGTTGTCTTATAAAAATGAGTAGCTTAGGCCGTGCTTAGGCTATTTACTTCAGTTAAATTTGATGAATGTATACGTAAAGTTTGTAGAAACACCTTGACAATAAAAAAAGTGATATTTATATTTTTATATACTTTTATTATTTTTGATCCCGGGTGGGGCCTTCGGCCCCCCCCCCCTCTATATCATCCCCCCGTCCCCCGCAGAGCGGGGTGCCCCGCTCGCAAGCTCGCGGGTCCGGGGGGGAGTTTTTTTTAAAATAAAAATACCCATAAATTATAATAATAATCGAAAATCAAATAATAAAAATGAAAAAACTTTGAAAAAAAATTAAATTCTTTTTAAATAATAAAATAATAATAATAAAATATAATAAAATAATAATAATAATAATAATAATAATAATAATAATAATAAAATAAAATAATATAATAATAATAATAATTAATATGAAAATGTTCTTTTGTTAATTTCTTAAAAATTAAAAATGCCAAATAACACTAATAAATAATAGAAATTGAACAATTTAAAGAAAAGGCCCGAAAATTCGTGTTTCTTATCGAAAAATCCCCCGTATAAACGAGTCAACATCTAGAAATGTCCATAGTATATATATTAATAATATATATTATATATATATATTAGATATATATATATATATATATATATATAATATATAAGAATATAAATGTAATATATATTTTAATATATAATATATATATATATATTATATATATATATATATATATATATTATATATATAAATAAGATATAATATATACTATATATAGATTAAGATATATATATATATATATAATAATATATATAATATATATATATATATATATATAACTATATATATATTATATATAATAATATATATATATATAATTATATATATAATTAATATATAATATACCCTTTCAGTCTGAATTATGGTGCAAAAAATTATATTTTAATTTTTTTTTAATAAGGTAAATAGGACCCTAATAACACAATTAGCGTACCTTTTTTTTTTGTTCAAAAAATAATAATTAGTGCAAAAAAAAATGGTCACGGGGACCCATCCGGACTTAACAGTATATTTTTAATATTTGGCACTGTAGCAATTATTTGCATATAAATAATATAATAAATTACTAAATAAAACATGCAAATAAGGTATAAATAAATACAGTTATAGAAAAAAAAAATTTTTTTGATAAAAAAAAAAATATATACCTATAGCTCTAATGTTTATTCCAGGCAAAATAAAAGTTAAAAAAGTAATATAAAAAGTAAGAACAAAAAAAAATTTATAATAATAATACTTCTATTTATATATAATAATATATATATATATATATATATATAAAAAATATATATATTATATAAATATATATATATATATATATATATAAATATAAATATATATATATATATATCAGATTCTGATAAAAAATTAGAAAAATCATATTATATATATATATATATAAATAATAGATATATATTAATATATATATAATATATATATTTATATATATATTACTATATATATATAGGTATATAATATATATATGATATATATATTATATATATATATATTATGGAGCGCGGTTGGGTACCGTAGAGGAACAGATCAAGCTTATG
This sequence comes from Trachelipus rathkii, assembly GCA_015478945.1. NCBI lineage: Eukaryota > Metazoa > Arthropoda > Malacostraca > Isopoda > Trachelipodidae > Trachelipus > Trachelipus rathkii. The sequence continues at coordinate 30,576 of JABUQX010024000.1, read as the reverse complement.
TATTGAACGAACATTATTAGTTAGTGTTTTTTCCCGGAACCAGGCACTGATGAACCTTTGCATTTTTCTCGCACATGCACTTGTCTTGAGTGTTAATGCAAAGATTTGCCATTGTTTCCTCGTCCTTAGGCTAACAGCTAAAACAGTTGGGCCAGTGCAGACACGTTGTCATAGCCTGACAGACCTCAGCAGCCAGCATCTATCGATGGTTTAGTCTTGGTTTCTCTTTTTCTTCCTATGCTCCTGCCCTAGCTTCTACCTGCGCTCCAGCTCTGCGCCTCATCTCTAGGTAGTGCCTCGGTTCTCTTCCTCTTGGGGTACCACTAACCTTAGAGTTCAGTAAACCTTCTGCCACCTCGATCTTGAAATCGACAAATGGCATAAAGTTTTTCCTGCTCTCTTTGCTCTCATGCACCCTCCGGTACAACAGCCAGGCATTGACAATGCAAAGGTCTAGCAAATAATTGAATTTGATCCGGTATAGCTCGATGAGCATATCTGGCAGATCAACTCCACCCATGTACTTATTATATTCCTGTACAGCAAATGGTCTTTCGATCTCCATATATTTGTGTT
>JABUQX010024000.1:20000-22500 GCA_015478945.1 Trachelipus rathkii | reverse complement strand
TATATATATATATATATATATATATATTCTCTATTTTGTTTATTTATATATATATATATAATTATATATATATATATATATATATATATATATATCAAGGCACGATATTTTGGATATATTAATGTAAATCAGAGGTCTTACCTATTAAATTTAAAAGATTTGTTAAATTGACATTTTGCCTTCAATTTTTGGTAATATTTCATTGATAATGCTGCAAACACTTAAAAACTTAAATACTCAGCAGTTGTTATTTTAAACTTGTAATAATTTATAAATATTCCTATTTGAAATTCATTCCTCTAACACCTCCTACTTCTATAAGTTTCAAAACGTTACTGGAAGTTTGGAACCAATATGGCTGACATTTATCTGTCTAGCTGTTTCAATAAAATAATGACAATGGGTATTTCGAAAATAGAAAAAAAGAAATCAAAACCACAGAATCAATATAGATGGAATGGAACCAATCATCTACGCATCAGACAACAACAAACGCAAAATGACCGAATCTTTTTGTATAAAAAATAGCAACAACTTCAACAAAATTCAGGGTGAAATGTACAATAGATACGTTTAACAGAATACAATAATTGAAAAAACCAAATTAATAGGAAGATTTCAGAAAAATAACGCAACCTCCTAAAAAAAGAACAAAATACTCAGCACACAAATGCAAATCAATTAAGGACTCGCTTCACAAGTCAGTCAAAACTTCACGCTGAAGAAGGCGTATATATTCGGCGAAAAGCTAGTGTTTGTGTTTTATTCAATAATTTTATTTATAATTTATAAAAATTGTTTGCTCAATGTACTAATTTATTAAAGTTAACATTCAAAGTGTGTTCATCCTAAGATTTTTAGGGCAATTTGATCAAATAAATATGAAAATATTAGAAGTTTAAAGCTAATTTAGTCAACTATATATATATAATAAATATATATAATATATATTATATATATATATATATATATATTATATAATATATATATTATATATATATATATATATATATATATATATATATATATAATATATATATATATATATATATATAATATCAGGCTTGGGTTCAAGTAGCAAGAAGTACAAGTACTCTAGATTGTTCAAGTACAAGTACAAGTACAAGGTACTATAGATTTGTTCAAGTACAATACATGGTATGCAAGTACAAGTACAGTTACTTTATGAAACTTAAACATATATATATATATATATATATATAATATATATACTATATATTATATATATATATATATATATATATATTATAATATATATATATATATATATTTTATATATATATATATATATATATCTTATATATATATTATATATATATTATATATATATATATATATATATATATATATATATATTATATATATATATATATATATATATATATATATAATATGAATCATCATCATCATCATCACATCATCATCATCATCATCATCATCACCCAACTTCTCTACCCAAGACTGGGGTTAAGGTGCGTAACATGCACCGAAAACAGAAAAGTAGTAGAAGAATATGAAGGAAGTCGAAAGAAGCTCAAGCCTTTACCGCCTCCCGCCCTTTATACCTTTTTGTGAGAACTCGTCGCAGTCAGAAAACACACCTTAGAGCTTCACGGGACTGCGAGGGTTCATTCTTTAGCCCAGGTGGGCCACACCCTCACAAAACCCCGCCATTCACTCCTATTATTCACCTTTCTTCTTGCCTCTACCAAACTCACATTTCTTTCCTAAAACAGGCTTTCCTATTACTGACTCCAATTCCACTTTCTTCGGTATCCCAGTTCGGTTGATTCCCGCAACACACTCACCACTATACATCCGTTAACCAAAGACTATCTTCTATCTTTTCCACTTGATCAAACCATCTCAACGTACTTTCATTTATTCTCTCATTTACCTCGTTCTTCACACCACACAACTCTCTAATACATTCATTAGCAATTTTATCAATTCTTCCCACATCTAGCACACCCCTAAGATTGTCCATCTGAACACATTGTACTTTAGATCAATACCTCTTATTCCAGACCAACCATAGTCTCACTACTATGCATTAACACGGTAACAAAACCCTCAGTTAACGCATGTAAGACCCTAGCGCACTATAGACTTAGTCCCTTTATTTCCACCAACGATTTAATTGAACCAGCCACCTTCCTGCTATTCACAACTTTCCTACTACACTCTGCATCATCCATTTCCTTTCATCCAACAATTTATCTTAAATTATTTAAACTCAAGACACTTTTTCCAGCTGCTCACCATCTAACATAACTTCACACCGAGGACTGTCCTCACTCACAACCATAACCTAACTCTTATCTACGTTTACTTTCAAACCAATCCTTTTACACACCCTACCAAATCTCTCTACCGATCCTCTCAAAGTCTCTTCAGATTCGCCACACAAAATCAAATCATCTGCATATAATAGGTAGGGACTCTCCACTCTCTTCCATTCTCCATCATTCTAACACCA
>JABUQX010024000.1:0-15000 GCA_015478945.1 Trachelipus rathkii | reverse complement strand
ATTGATATTCGGGTAAAAATTGGTATTATATATATATATAATATATATATATATATATATATATATATATATATATATATATATATATATATATATTATATATATATATTTATATATATATTATATATATATATATATAATATATATATAATATATCATATATATATAGTAATATTATATATATATATCGAATACTGTTGGAATATTCTATTTTTTCCAAGATAGTTAAATTGATCCTCTTTGGTATTTATCGACCCTCTTTCGACCCTCGTGTATGAATCGACCCCTTGAGAATTCTTACGGTCTTTCGCTTTTCCAACATTATCAAGATATAGATAGACAAGTAGCAAATGTCTCCTTAAATAAATTGAAAAATCATTTGTGGTACCTAAATGAAGATTTAGTATCTTTAGCATTTTTTTCTGATAACAACTCTGAAATGTCAGCAATGGTGGAAGCACTGAAGAAGAAAGAAAAATCAAAAGACCTTCGTTGAATAGAAACTAAAGCAATTAGATCATTTAAATGTTTAAGTCTTTCTAACTTTGTGACTTGCAGATCTTTAAATTTATTTCGGTCATTGCAAATTGATGAATCGTTTCTTACATTGAGTCCTGAAACCTGGTCTGATCATTCATCTTATATTTATGGAAAAGATATAGTATCACATCTAAAAGTAGTTAATGACTGAGCTGAAAAAATGATAAAACTGGCTACCGATTTTAATGAATATGAACGGTAATATCTCTTTCAAAGTTGTGGTAATATCTAGGAAATCAATTTCTCTTTCCCAGCCAAGTTAATTTATGAATAAAGATTTTTATATATATTATATTTTATATATATATCTATTATTTTTTATTTATTTAGATATATATATTATATATATATATATATATATATATTATATATATATATATATATATATATATATATATATATATATTATATATATATATATATATATATTATATATATTATTCTTTCTTTCTTTCTTATCTTTCGCTGTTTCCCAAGAATGGGAGTAGGGTGCGTAACGAGCATCGGAAAAGAAAAGCGGCAAGTAGTAGAAGAAAATGACATAAGTCGAAAAGAAGGCCCCCTTACCGCCCCCTCAGTACTATTAATTAGTGAGAACTCATCGAGTCAGAAAATCCACCCTAAAGCTTCATGGGACAGCGATGGGCCCTCATATGGTAAATCGTCAGCGTAAGGGTTCATCCCTTTGGCCCAGGTGGGCCACACCATACCCCCTCACAATCTCCCGCCATTCACTCCTGTTTATACACCCTTTCTTCTCGCCTTACCAACTCAGATTTCTCTCCTTCCAAACATTCGTTTACTGACTCAATCCACTTTTTCTCGGTCTCCCAGCCGGTCGGTTCCGAACACACACAATCGCCACTATACATCCGCTTAACCACCGACTATCATTCATCCTTTACACATATGACGCAAACCATCTCAAACATACTTTCATTTTTTTCTCATTTACCCCTTTCTTCACACGACACCACTCGCTAATACGTTCATTCCTCATTTTTATCAATTCTTCTCACACCTATCACACCCTTAAGATTGTCCATGCTGAAACACATTGAACTTTAGATGCTATACTTTCTTATTTATATATATATATATTATATATATTATATATATATATATATATATATATATATAAATATTAAAATATATATATATATATCAATATATATATATATATATATATATATATATAATATTATATATATATATTATATATAATATAGTAAGTTATGGAACTGTTTTTTTTTTTTTTTTTTTTTTTTTTTTTTTTTTTTTATTTTTTAACAATTTTACACCACCACTCCGGCAAAGCCCTAATCTAGGAGGGGGTGTGCTCAATTTTTAAGTCTGAGCAAGACGGAGCCAAGAAGAAAATAATACACCCTCAGACGACCAACCAGTGACGAACCTGGGTCTTTCGCTTAGTAGGGCGAGTGCTCTAACCGCTGAGCTACCGGACGCCATTTTGGTGCTTGATTCATTACTTCTTGACCTAAACGAGCCGACTCCGCTGAATGTCCATTCTTCTTATCTTCTTATAATAAATATCTAAATCCAAAATAATGTTGGTCCATTTTTTAATTTACTTAACTTTTGTTATATCAAAAAGAATCAAGATTAAAATTTTGGTGCACCTCCGTTATATATTTAAATAGATTTTAATTTTGATTAAATTTTATAAAATTTTGTATTTATAATTCTTTCGCACAGTCTAATCAAATGTTCTTTCAGAAACTATCTCCTTCTCAGCACTCAAAGTTCCAATCCCTCGTTGCAAGCTCTAGCGTTTCTTGGTCCTCTTCTCAAAATCCTTTCTTCTAAATCTTCTCTTTTCTTTTTCCACTCTCTTTTCAATGCGTCCATTCTCCACCGCAGTCGCTAACACCGATTTCTCGAAAACTATTAGAGCTATCGTAATGAAACTTTGTATATGTTCTATTGGTATGTTAAGCTACTTACCGCCCAGTTTTGAAGTCTCTAGGATATACATAAGCGAAGGTGAAATATGTCGCTTACGCCTTTTTGACGCTTCCATTTCCGAGTGAAGATTAGGCCTAACAGCATTAAATCAAACAGGTGTTCGATTGGCGTTGTTATTATTATTATTATTATTATTATTATTATTATTATTATTATTATTATTATTATTATTATTATTATTATTATTATTATTATATATATATATATATATTATATATATATATATATATATATATTATATATATATATATATATATATATATATATTAATATATATATATAATAATATATTATATATATATATATAATATATATATATATTATATATATATATTATATATATATATATATATATATATATATATATATATATATATATATATATATATATTATATTTTTATTATTTATATATAATATATATATATATATATATTATATATATATATATATATATTGATGATGACGTAATCTCGTCGTAAAAATTAAATTGATCGTAGAAGGCTGAAATTTGGATAGTGTATAGAAGAAGGAGAAAGGAGTCTGAATATGTAGAGTTTGAGTTAGCAACGGCACCGGTGCTGGCTCCGGTGCGGTGCCAAGTTAGTAAATAGGGTTATAATAAAACAATTTTGGTTTTAAAATATATGTTTATAAGGATGTAGATCTCGATTATGATAGTTTGAGGCTCCCTCATGACGATGCGGGTTGTGTCAGCAGGCCCCGGGATGGCGCGTGCGCACGCCTGCAGGATCTCTCGCAGGTGCGATCCGGCAAATATTTGTATAATAATACAATATTTGTATTTTTATATATGTTATCGAACCCATAGATCTCAAATATGATGGTTTCAAGATCGTGAGGGGTGTCGGGGACCCCTCAGAGGAGGGGTCCTTCCGAAGAATTGGATGAAATACATAAGAGAAGTGGAGAAAGGAGTCATATTCAAAGGCAAAGAAAGAATAAGTCGGTGAAGGAGTCTGAGTCAGAGGAGTCGGAGTCAGTATCGGCTCCGGTGCTGACTCCGGTGCGGTGCCGAGTTATTAAATATTTGTGTAATGGTACAATATTGTGTCTTTATAAAATATGTTTTATTGGGTCTGTAGATCGAAAAATAATGGTTTCAGACCATACAAGAAAAAAAATTAAAAAAATAAATAATAAATAAATAAATAAATAAATAAAATTTCTTATTCTTTTTATGTTTATAACTTACAAATTTACGTTTTTACATACCCTAAAGCAGTAAATCAGTAAATTAGACAGCCCTCCTCACCTCTTCCGTGATCTATTGATCTATTGATCTATTGATCTATTGATCTATTGATTCAAGTTATATTCTTTAATAAAATTGTCAGTTTTTACAGACTTAAAGCAGTAAATCCAGTAAAAATCAGTTTCCCCATCAACTTGGAATACTTTTAGTTTTTTTTCTAACATTAGTTTTAGTTATACTGTTAGTGTACGAACGCTTGTGTGTGTGTGTGTGTGTGTGTGGTGTGTGTGTGTGTGTGTGGTGTGTGTGTGTGTGTGTGTGTGTGTGTGTGGATATTGAGTAAACGTAGCAAATTCTTTTACATTATTTAACATATTATCAAATTTTTGTTTTTTGTGATTCTTTTTAATTGACATTGGAAACGTAAAGTTTATTTCTTAATAGGTTTTAAATAATATCCCAAGTTTACCCATCACCTTGGGAATAAACTTTTAATTTTTTTCTAACATTTAGTTTTTAAGTTATACTGTTAGTTACACGTCGCTTGTGTGGTGCTGTGTGTGGTGTGTGTGGTGGTGTGTGTGTGTGTGTGTGTTGTGTGTGGTGTGTGTGTGTTGTGTGTGGATTGAGTAAACGTGTAAATTTTTAAACTATTAGAGCTTGTGTGCGTTTGTTTGTGCGAGCGGCTGATCGAATGACAGGTCGAAGTAGATGTGGGGGTGGGCGCAGGCGGGGGTTTTCTATTGACTTTGCTAACGTTTTCGCGGCCTGCGTGCTAATCACGAAATCTGTGGATATCACCTCTCTTCTAACTCTAACCTAACATTTTATTACATTGTCTGGAGACAGCCCAGCTGGCCAGGGAATTCTTTTTCAAATAAACTTAATATCTCTAACTATAACTTTTTTCTATATAATTTCCGTCTAAATGGTGGTGTCTGTGCCTATATAAACATAAACCCACACTTCTGTAACACGTCTCGAGATCTTGAATCTCCTAACTTCCATGTTCTGTGGCTAAAAAAATCTTTCTCCCTACTATTATCATTATCTTGTGTTTCTGTTCTACTGCTCCCTCTATGGCACAGATTTTCAGATTTTTTTGACTAATCTTACTACTTTCATGAGATGTTACTTTCTTCCCTCCAAATGCTGAGATCCTCTATTTAGGGGCCATTTCAAACCGTACACCACACCTGAGTGGTTTGCGGCTCCTTCACACTGATGCAGGCGGCGGACGGAGGCCAAAACATTCAGTAATCTCAACGATCTGGAACAGTTAATCTAAGGAACCTGACACATATTCCAGATCGTCCAACCAATTCTTGAACTACGCCTTGACTTATGTTTGCACCATCTACTCCTTCTCGTTATAAATACACCATTCCTCCTCCTATTGGTAACTCTGACACAACTTGTTAGGCTATTAATTATAATCTTTTTCCTCCAGAGCTCACCATGCCTAAACGTAATTTCTGGACTTTAATCGGGCTAATTGGGGGATTGCGTTGTGTTTTTTGGCTAACTACTCTGGGAATGAATCCTGGCTTTTTGACTCCGGGGATGCCTCGGTCACCGCTGGAAAGGTGGGGGCCGTAATCACCGATGGGATGAGCGGTTCATTCATCTTCACTAAATCTTTTCTGCCCCAAATCCATGTTCGATGAAGCTTGTTTCTCGGCGCCATTAAAGGAGAGAGACATTGCGTAATCGGCATGGAAAAACTCTCATTCTCCTATTACTCTTACTATTTTCCATTCTGCTCGGAATCGTTGCAGGGATACTATTTCGACAGGCTAAGCGCACTTTCAGCTAAAAGAAGGTGCGACAACCTGCTTGGTTTTCCTACAGATAAAAATTTCTGGCCCTTGCCAAAAACATCTCTGACAACTTTTGTAAATCTGCCTTTCCTCCCCTTATTCGCTCTGACGGTTCTGTTTCTAACTCTCCTTTCTGAAAAGGCCAATTTCTTCGGCCTCCTTTTTTCATCTAATTCTACTATCCTGGACGATTCTGGCATCCCTCTCCTATCCTTACTCCTATCAGGTTTCCATTGTCTTTACGCTTGTTGATTTACACACTGAATCGTGTGCATGGGATCCTGAGCTCTATGAACGCGCACGGAAGCTAGTGGCCCCGGATGGCATTCCTTCCCCGTGTTTTTTTAGGGAGTGTGGCTCTGAGCTGGCACCTGTCCCCTCGTTCAACTCTACTCTCTATGTCTTAAAACACTAATACTTTTTCCTCAGTGCTGAAGCGCCGCACATGTCCAATCCGATATTCCCGAAACAAAGGTAGGCCGCTCTGATCTTCTAACTATCGCCCTATAAGCTCTCACTTGTATTCTATCTAAAATCCTTGAAACTCTTTCTTAAACTCTCATTTCCTGGATCATCTGGAGTCTCATCTCCATTCTTTCAGATCATCAGTAAAATGGCTTTCGTCGCTCGAGGTCAACTGATGGCATACTTTCCTATCTAACTGATTTATGGTCTTCTGCCCTTAGGGACCATGGGGAGTCTTGCGTGGTGGCGCTTGAAATATCCAAGTTTTTGACAGAGTTTTATGACACGCGTCACTGCTCTCTAAGCTCCCTTCCTTTTGGTTTTCTCCTTTCTCTTTGCTTACTCTTGTATAGTTTTTCTCTCGCGATTCGCTCTATATCAGACTCGTTGGATGGAGCGACCTCTTGCCTCCTTTCACTTTAATTGTGGTTGTGTTCCGCAAGGTTCCGTTCTTATCTCCAACTTTATTCTTACTTTTAATCAACGATCTCCTCAGCTGTACTTCCAACTCTGTTCACTCTTATGCCGATGACTCAACCCTCCACTCTTCTACTCACTTCAAATCTGCTCCCTCTTTTGCTTCTAGAATTGGCTCTCGTCTTCAGCTTTCCGATTCTATCCTTGTTGATCTGGATGGGATTTCCGGTGGGGTCACCGCAACCTTGTAAAATTCAAATCTTTAAAAACAACTTCTCTACATCTCCTTCTCAAAAACACCTCCCAACTTTCCTATTTCCTTCGACGGCTCTAACGTCTCTCCTGTGAATAACATAAACATTCTTGGTCTTAACATAAACAACAAATTGTCTTGGAAACCTCATATTTTACAACGGTTTCAAAAGTGTCTTCAAAGAAGTTGGAAGGTCTATATTAAAGTTGCGGGAATTTTTTTCGTCTGGACAGCTACTTCCAGTTATATAAGGGCCCTTTAAATTCCGCCATTGTATGGGTAACTGTTCCTCACATTTGGGGGGGCTCCGGCTCCACCCTTCTATTGGATAGGGTTGAGTCTAAAGCTAAGAGACTAATAAACTGTCCCCTACTTTCAAAATCCTCATTGAACCGCTCTAATCTCTGCACGTGACGTTTGGCGCCAAACTATCTCTTTCTATAAGGTACTACAACGGTAGATGCTCAGGGGAGTTGGCCGCTCGCATTCCACCTCCATTGCGTCGCCCTCGCAATACAAGGGGTGCCATGCTCTCGCATGAATTTTGCGTGAGTATTGAGAACCCCAGACTTGTTCGTTGTGGTGCCTCTTTCTTTCCAGCTACTTCTGTTCTGTGGAACTCCTTGCCTTCTTCTGTTTTTCCAACTATATTTAATCTTCCTCTCTTTAAAGCCCACGTCTGCGCTCACCTGAGAGATTTGCCTTAGGCTGGGGATTGGGTGGGGTTTTCCTTGTTTTATTTTCTGCCCCCTCCTTGAAAAGGGCTCGGCCCGTGAGTGGTGGTTAACTGTAAAAAAAAAAAAAAGTAAATCAAACTGCCCTTCCTTCCCCTTTCGTGATCTATTGATCTATTGATCCATTGATCTATTGATCTATTGATTCAAGTCATATTTTTACTAAAATTGTCATGTTTTACATACCCTAAATCAGTAAATCAGTAAATCAAACCATCATCCAACCACCCTCCTGTCCACCCTTGATTTATTGATCTATTGATCTATTGTTTTATTGATCTATTGATCTATTGATTCAAGTCCTATTTTTTACTAACATTGTCATGTTTTACATACCCTAAATCAGTAAATCAGTAAAACAAACCACCATCCAACCACCCTCCTGTCCAATTGTGATCTATTGATGTATTGATCTATTGATCTATTGATCTTTGATCTATTAATTCAAGTCATATTTTTTTAGTAAAATTGTTATGTTTTACATACCCTAAATCAGTAAATCAGTAAATCAAACCATCCCACCCTACCCTCCATATCATCCCACCCTCTCATGATTCTATCGATCTATTGTCTATTTGAATTCAGCGTCACATTTCGGTTCATTTTGGATAAACATCAACATAAAAAACAAGTTTCTTTATACAAACTGATCAACAGAATATATGCTTAATCGTATAGCAAAGTTTTTCGCTTAATAAAGCTAACATAAACACATCCTGTCCTGAAGATATAATAGCAGCACCAAACTAACACATCTTTAAACAACGAATAAACGTTAAAATTAACAAAGTCCCACACCTTAAACAATAAGTAAAGTACTAACAATAGCTTCAAAAAATGTTTAACCTATTCCACTTTGTCAGCATATCTCTAACATACAACAATGTTAATTTTAGATTAACAATGGTAATATTTAACAAAAAAATTATCATAACCTTGTCCTATTATCATATATACTGATCTACGAATATATGCTAACGTAACAAAAGTTTTCACATTAATAAAGCTTACTATGCATCATCTGAACTATGAAATGTAATCAACAATCGACAAACTGACACCATCTTAAACATGAAAATATACTGTTAACCTTTAACAAAGTTTCCCCCCACCTAACAACAGTAAAGTAACTAACATACCATACACAAAGACGTAACCTATTCAGACTTTGTCAAACATATCTCTAACATAACAATGTTAATTTTATATTAACATGGTAATATTTAACAAAAATTTATCAACAACATGGCTAATTTCAATACTGATGCACGAATATACTCTAACGTACTAAAGTTTCCATATCACATAAAACTAACATAGCATAGCATGAACTAAGAAAATAATTGTACAACGACACAACGACAAACTAACACAACTTACACACGAATTCACACTTAACACCGTAAAGTACTACAATGCATGCAAAAACGTAACCTATTCTACTTTTTTAAGCATATCTCTAGCATATTAACGTTAATCTTACATTGACACAGTAACTATTTAGCAAAAATATATCATAACCTTGTCCGATTATCATACAGACCAACGAATATATGCTAACGTAACAAATTTTTTTTACATTATCATAGTAATATTGTAACAAAATTTATCATAACCTTACCAAAATTATCTTAATCCCCAACAAATAATGGCAAAGATACAAGTTATGCAAAGATAACATAAATATAAGTTCTTTACACTAAAAATAAACAATCAAAAATAAGTTCTATAAATAAAATCAACCATAGTAAAGTGTAATAGTTTACCAAATTTAAAGCAGTAAATCAGTAAATCAGTAAATCAAAGCACACGTCCCCTCCCCGCCCCTCCCTACCTACCTACCCGCCCATGACCTTTTGATCTATTGATCTATTTTTTTTTTTTTTTTTTTTTTTTTTTTTTTTTTACAGATTACCACCACTCACGGGCTGAGCCCTTTTCAAGGAGGGGGCAGGAAATAAAATACAGGAAAGCCCACCCAAGCCCAAACCTAACGCAAATCTCTCAGGTGTGCGCAGACGTGGGTTTTAAGAGAGGAAGATTAAATACAGTTGGAAAAAACAGAAGATGGCAAGGAGTTCCATAGAACAGAAGTGGCTGGAAAGAAGGAGGCACCACAACGAACGAGTCTAGGATTTTCAATGCTCACGCAAAATTCATGCGAGAGCATGGCACCCCTTGTATTGCGAGGGCGACGCAATGGAGGTGGAATGCGTGTGGTCAACTCCTCTGAGCACCTACCGTTGTAGTACCTATAGAAAAGAGATAGTGCGCCAACGTCACGTCGCAGAGATAGAGGGTCAAGAGAGTTAGAAAGTAGGGGACAGTTAATTAGTCTCTTAGCTTTAGACTCAACTCTATCCAATAGAAGGGTGGAGCCGGAGCCCCCCCCCAGATGTGAGAACAGTACTTCAAACAAGGGCGAATAAGGCCCTTATATAACTGGAGTAGCTGTGTAGTATCATTTCGGATAAACATAGTACAAAAATAAGTTCTTTATATACTAACCAACGAATATATGCTAACGTAACATTGTTTCACATTAATAAGCTAACATAGCATTACCAGAACTAAGAATATAATGTACAATGACAAAACCTAACACACCTTACGGACGAATAAACTACTAGCATTAACAAAGTGCCATACTTAGCAACAGTAAAGTACCTAGCACAGCGTACAAAACGTAACCTATTCACACTTTTTCAAGCATATCTCTAACATATCAAAGTTAATTTTACATTAACACTATTGATTTACGTCGCATTTCGAGTATCCTTTCGGATAAACATAGCACAAAATGAGTTTTTATATACTAACCAGCGAATAATATGCCTAAAATACCAAAGTTTTTCAACATATTAATGATAGCTAACATAGGCATCAATATGAACTAAGAAATATGTACAAGACAAAACCTAACACAACTTACGCCCCGAATAAACTTTAACATTAACAAAGTTCCACACTTATACACTAGTAAGTAACTAACATTGCATTCAAAACGTAACCTATTCATACTTTTTCCAGCATATCTCTCAACATATTAACGTTAATTTGACATTGACACAAAGTAATATTTAACAAATATTTATCTAACCTTCCTCTAATTATTATAGACCAACGAATAACTGTAAATATAACAAAGTTTTATCCAAACATAAACATAAAAATATAGTTCTTTGAATAAAATATCTAGTAAAATTTGTAAATAGTTTACTGATTTTAACGCAGTAAATCAGTAAATTAGTAAATCAAACATCAACCCCTCCCCACCCCTCCCTCCATGAACCTTTATTTGATAATATTGATCTACTTGATTCAATGTCACATTTCAAGTAATCATTTCGGATAAACATAGCACAAAAAAATAAATTCTTTATTTACTAAACCATCCGAATATAACACTAACGTAACAACTTTTTACATTAAATATAGCAAAAACATAACATAGCCTGAACTAAGAATATAATGTACAACGAGAAAACTCTAACACAGCCATACTTACGAATCTACTACATTAACAAACTTCCCGCACTTAACAACAGTAAAGTACCTAACACTTCGTACAAAATGTAACCTAATGCTAAATACCACTTAAATTAAGTTATATAAAATTAATATTCAAATATCAGAGCATTCCAGACACATTCGATAACAAAGATTTCAAAAACAAACAGCCACAAGCCACAATAAACATACATATTTGCGTACATATTTACCGGGAAGAGAAGACGAGTTAAAGTTTCATATATTTTTCGATTAATATGGTAAGACCAGACTAGCCCGTTCGTTATAAACTTATGATTATAAAAAAATGACTTCAATGCGCGTCCGTCCGTAGCAAGAATTTTTCTTAAGATCAGAGTAAGAGCCGAGAATTTTCTAAATGAATTCAATTATTATTATAGCTATTATTATTGTGGTTTGTTTTTCCTTTTAAATTTATGATGCATAAATATGCTTCTTTTTTAAACGTTTTATCATAAAATTTTAATAATTTAGTAATACTTTTAACCATTTATTTCAATTATTGTAAAAACCTAAAAATTTATTGGGTAGGGAGCTACCTACCCTGGCCTACCTATATATATCGCCCTGATAATAATATATATATTATAATATATATATTATTATTATATATATATATATATATATATATATATATATATTATATACTATATAATAGTATAGATATATATATATATATATATATTATATATTATAGTAATATATATATTATATATATATATATATATATATATATATATATATATATATATATATTATATATATATATATATATATATATATATTATATATATTATATATAGTATATATAATATATAGTAATATATATTATATATATATATATATATATATATATTAGATTATATATACTATTATATATTATATATGTATATTATATATATATATATATATATATATATATATAAAACCGGTATATGAGTTATAGGAAAATCTTTAATTTTGGAACTAGTCTTAAATATTTTCAAACTCTTTGAGCAGTTGCCTAACATATGATCCAATTCAATAAAAATAAAAAAAAATTATCCATTATATTTTGAATTCAGTTAACATATATTATATATATATATATATATATATATATATATATATATATATTATATATATATATTTATATATTATATATATATATATATATATTATATATATATATATATATATATATATATATGTTGAAAGCCTACTTTAATAATACTTGAAAACGATAAAACTGCCTCAAAAAATTTTAGAAATCCTCTCTTCCCTTATATATAATATCTTTAAAAAAAATTATTTTACTAACAAAAATGCATGTGATGCACAGTATAAGTATCTGTTTTAAACTAAACACAAATTTACGGAAAGAAATTAACATTCACCCAACTCTAAGAGGTCCCTTAAGCGTCCAGAGCTCACTTAAAGTCACTTGAAGTCAACATTTCATAAGTTGAGTCCCTGATCAAAAACTGCAATTTATTCCTACATATATATATATATATATAATATAATATATATATATATATATAATATAACTATATATATATATATATATATTATATATATATATATATTATATATATAATATATATATATATATTATATTATTATAATATAATATAATATATATATATATATATATACTGGGTGTGAATATGCTTTACTAAAAATGCATTAAAAAACGCAGATTAAAAAATACTTATGAAGGATTTGATAGAACCACAACGTGCAATTCATTGATAAGACAAATAATTTTCTGACATTATTCAAGGAGAGACAGAGAGAGAGAGAGAGAGAGAGAGAGAGAGAGAGAGAGAGAGAGAGAGAGAGAGAGAGAGAGAGAGAAGAGAGAGGGAGAGAAGAGCATGGGCATCCAAAAATATTCCATTTCGCCCCATAAGTATATTAGGACTTTCTTCTTAAGAGGATCATTTTTTTTTCTTTTTTTTCTCCTATTTTTAAATTTGCAAAATGTGGGGCCATTGCCCCATTTTCGAGGGAGCATTGAAACGCATTAAGGAGGGAGGGAAACATTTTTCGTAGGATCGAACAAAAAGGTTAAAAAAAGTGTTGAAACGTGAGCCCATAGTCACTCTATCCTTATTCCACGGTAGCTTAAAGGAGGAGCTAGAGTCAAAGCCAGAATTTTTGGAGGAGGAGTGCCGGAACAAATAAAAAAGGGGTGAACTCCCGGTCCAGCAATTACAAATATCCTTACCGTCAACAAATGAAAATTCAAAAGAAAAGGACTTGACTGCTGCTGAAAATTTTTACATTAAGAGAATTGCATCTAATTATTGCTTATTTTGATAAAGGAAGAATTTAGCAATATGACATGGAAAAGTATTCATGTTAAAAAGGGAAAGAATGCTTAACTTTAAACAAATATTTCTTTCGTGCCATCTATGTTAATCCACACAGTTCAGAAATCTTCTTCTGAAAACTGGGAAGGTTAATTATTAATCAAGGCTAGGAACATGGCTTCTTATGTGAACTATTAATTAAAAAAATGAGTAGCACTATGCGGCAGGAATTCTGGTTCAGAGTTAGGTATGTTATTTTCAGAATTCAGGTAATTCCCTTTCCTGTAAGTATCTTATGGGAATGAAGATGAAGAGCCAAATTTTATATTAGAGAAGGGACTAAAATTGGGTGCGCAAAACGACGCCAGAAAAGGCGGATTGAAAAAATGTAAAAATCAGCCCGAAAAGAGACCTTTAGGCCGGCAAAAATCCTTCTATAAAATTTTAAAGTTGAAGTTCTAAAAAATGGCATTAGATGCGATCGAGAAATGAGAAGATTTACCATAAAACTACGTGGAAAATCCCCTACTAATCAGAAAATTTTTTGCAAATTTGATGCTTTTTCGAATACAGCTTTTCGCCGTCCCACATCCAAAAGTGAGTACGTGAGCGCTTAATTTGGATTTTAAAATGATAAATAGAAAATCTGGTCTAATGAATCGTTAAAGGATGAATTTTATTGAATAGTTTTTATTTTTTTAAATAAGGAAAACAGTTCACTTTTTTTTTTAATTAAAATTATTTTACATTGTTTCAGGTATTTTATAGTTCAGAGAAGAATTTCTTTATAAATTTCTAAATTTCTATGTAAATTTATAAATTTACTTATTTGTTTTTAACCCTAGAACGGTAACACATGCGTTTTACGAGACGTACTTAGTAACATGGGGTCAAATTCACCCCAAGTGGGAAAAATATCAATAAAACCTAACGAATTATTTATTTTAATTAAATTTCAATACGTGTGAAAGCCAATGTCCTTCTTAAAGGACAAATAATGATAACAATAGCAAAAAAAAAAAAAAAAACAAAAAAAAAATCATGAGAAATAAAAAAAAAATTAACACGGCTCATAGGAAAAAAATATAACTAGAAAAAATTCTTTACCTTTTTTTAAAATATTAAGTATCTCCCATTGTATATCGAAGGGTATGGCTGTATATATTGTAAGTTTGAAGTTCCAGATCCTCGTGGAAGTCACCTAGTTTCACGAATTAAAATGTGTCATTTTTTTTTTGGCCTTTTTTTTTTTTTTTGTTTGGATCTAGTGTTGGCCGAGCACCGGAATTTTTGCGCACCGCACTCTGCACAGCACCAAGGGTAAGCGCACATTGGCTACCGCACCACCACCTCACAGCCTTTCATAATTGTCGCACGCACCGCACCTCTTATATTTCAATGCGCACGCACCGCACCCCACCACAGAACACCGTCACCAGTCTATATTTTAAAAAAATTCACAACACACTGGTACGCGCTTGGAATTTGTTGTGACGAGCAGATACTGCACCAAACCAAAAATGAAGAGCACGGCCACGCACCGCACCGCATCGCATCACACACATTATCAATAACCGCATCGCAGTCCGCAACCGCATCACGCAAAACCGAACTCCTATAATTTTCAAAATTGGCACCACGCCGGTACCGCCCTGGATTTGTGTGACGCTACTTTCACACAGTTTGCTACCAAATGAAGGCGCACCACGACGCGCACCTAAACACCGCTCCGCACACCACACC
>JABUQX010023999.1:35000-62500 GCA_015478945.1 Trachelipus rathkii | reverse complement strand
CTTAACAAACCACTGAGAGAACTAGATAGATCGTATCGAAGAACTTTACTCAATTTGTGATTTTTTACCTGTAAAAATGAAATTTCACCGAAAACCTTGATGGTACAGATTTCATTCGTGAGTTGATGACGCATTATAGTATTTATCAGATATATCAAATTCCTTGTATAGCTATGTTTCAACCACAGCCAGGTTGAATATATATCTTTCGGAACTTTCACTTAGGGGTGCGTCAGCTGGTACTCTAATATATCCTTATAGATAGCTATTATAGAGCATTTTTGTTTAAATTATCGACGATCGTCTAAAATATCACAGTCATCTCTTCCCATCATCGTGGTTTTTATAGTTTCAAATGATGAAGCTGTACACATAATAGATAAAGCAGCTCAAAGTCATACGATACTCCTTATCTTATGATATTTTACTGGACGATTAGTAATGCTCGATTATCTTCTCTCAGAACGACTCATTCTATCCATCTGTTAATAATTCAGATCATCTATTTTAATCAGGTCGAAATCCCTCATAACTTTTGCTTCTTAAAATAAAAAGTAAGCCTACTGCTACGCTGTTTATGTCCAGACTGTTTTTCAAATCGCTGGAGGCTTTATCTCTATGTTCAGTAAAGTGTGAAATTCTATCGCCCATATCCGTCAATTTGGTAAATTGAAAATTCGCTTCTTGAATTACTACAGCAAAGCACTCCTCTATATTCATCAGAGTAGTTGAAACCAAGTATATTTTACATTTCATCTCAAGGCATTTGGATCGAGTATCATATATCCCTAACTTTTGTGGATAACGATTTTACCACAGAAAGTATAATAGGGATTTGTGGGTAACATGAAATGCTCTAACTCTACGGAATTATATCTATACATAATCACCATAAATTCACACCTTTATCCGTGATCTTTGAGGTATCAGTTTAGCTCATGTGATTATCCTTCTCTCACGGGACGTGATTATGACAATGTTATTACAAACGGAGACCTCTAGTCTGTCTCTCGTTTTTCCTTTTTACTCGACTTATTAGCTTAATCACTTTCGTATCATGATAGTGATTACCGTGAACAGGCTTTAAATCTTTGAAGAATACGCAACGAATACGTATTTATATTATATGCCTATTCATTACTCACAGCTGTGACTATGTGTCTAGCTCTGTAGACGCTCTACATTTAAACATTTTTAGATGCACTCAAGGTGTTATCCTTTAGTGTATTAAGTCTCTCGTTTTGGATCAGTATGTCGTAACAAACCGCCATCACTGTCATGTTGGTGTAGTCTTGGGACGCATCCTCAACTCATTTGCAATATTGGACGAGTAGTAACGCAACGTACTTGTTGATGATTATTAAAGCGTCTCTGCGCGTATCGATAGCGTTATTGGTTATTGCCGGCACGTATCGGTTGTGGGCACACAGATATCTTGCGCCATCATGATATGTTTTTATTCGTTTAAGTGGGTAGGGTGAAGTTCTTGTAATTTGTGACAGACTTAATTTTTCGCTCTCTTATATAGATATTATAGGTGTATTGGATGGTCTTGTGACTGTTGAAATGGTATTATGCCAGTTTAGTGTTTGTTGTTATTTTATGTTGTTCTTTATTATGTTGATTATTTATTAAATTATTCATTCTTCGATTTTGTGTGTTTGCGTTTTTTTTTTTCTTCCCTTGTTCGTTGTTAGTTTTACCTATGTTGCGAACCTATATAATCGAGATTGGCTGTAAATAAAAACTTTTACGCAGCACGAAGTCTTCCGTTCTAGAATGAGTTTGGCTAGATTAGTATTCCTTGGATGGATTATGTACTCTAAAAACAATACTGTACCTCCCCGCAAATATATCGCCTCAAAGACTCAAATAAACACAAATTTTATATGTTAAATGATGATGGCAGGGGTGAGTTTTCTTTTAAAGCAATTCGTATTTTTTTTTAAATAAACAAGGGGACAGATAAATTTTATCATTGCTATGAGATGGCGTACTCTCGAGACTTTGAGGTGTTTGCAGAGCGAGAACTGATCTAGATGATTTGTGTAAGTTCAGGAGCTCCACTCATCAATTCTTGTAAATTAGAGGATTACTATTTGTGAGAGGGAGGGCTCATAGACTATTTGTGCCCATGTGTACATCCAGCGGAGGTGGGTGGCAATTTTGCGCCGAAACCCATTATTTCTTTATGGCGATTTTCGTTAATTTGGTTAATTTTGGATACAAAGGAGATTTCATCATATGAACAACTATGTGATTGGGAAGCCTGTTCACGGCCCGTTCGCTACTACTTCTCCGCGTAGCGCTTGTTGTCTCTCTCTCTCGCTCGTGTGATCTCTGTCAGCTATATTGTGTTAAACGGTTATTATTCCCATTGATTTAAAAATTTATAAAGGGTCGCTTGTCGCACGCTTGACTGTGTGGTGGCCTGAGTAAATGTTTGTCCCGCAGACCTCTGCCACTACCGTATTTAACGCCCCTGCGCCGGCTTCGCCTTCCCCTCTGTACATTAACTTCTATTTAGGTTTTACGCATCATTTTTCTGTAACAAAAAAAATTTTTTTTTTTTATAAGGTATGTTATGTCAACATGTCTTTCTGAGGATATATGGAAGGAAAAAACAACATTTGATAGAAAAAATATAATTTGGAGATATATGCTGCCTCACAAAAAAAAGAGTGTGCGCAGCCCAAAATTCTGCTCACTACACCTGGTTACGTCAGGCGAGGCTTTAATATGTACTGATGTATAGAGTGAGCAATATTGTGAGAGTCGGGTGTTTGAAAATGTATATGCAGCGCTGTTCTCTGATAGGTGTGTAGTCGTTGACTTATACCGAAATAAACTCTGTAAAGTTGGAGAAGGATACTGCTTCATATTCAATTACATTGCTTCGTCCAAACAATTCACGCACACGATTTAGGATTCAGTTTTACTCAGAGTCACAATACACTGATGCTCCGGTGTGACCTTTCGATTACATCTGACTTCGTTGATATCTTAACAATTTTTACTACTCCTGACAATGTTTCAACTTCCATTACTATTCTGCTTATTCTTTCTAAAATACTAATAATGCTAAGCTGTGTAAAAACTATGTCTAACCCTGTTCAACCCTGTTCATCCCTTATATTCTAATTTATGTGGAGCTCTTTATTGTACCGTTCTATTTGCATACCTCGTTCTTGTCCGTTCTTATTAACCATAATGTAATCAGTTTTTAGATAAACTTGTAAATATATTTTGATGGCTCAGAACTATATCTGCTATGCTCAATTCTGATTGTTCATAATGTCGTCCAGCACTTATGCTCAACCTCCAACAACTCTGCTGGGCTTAAAATGAAAAAAAATTGCGCTATATCTTTTTACTCTACCTCACCAGAATCTCGTATATACTACACGCCACAAATACGGCTCTGTTACTATAAATATTGTGGTACAATTTTATTGCATAAAGCTGTCTTGATATATACACACCCCGAGAGTATCTGTGTGGCTTCTGCTTTATTCTATTCATTCACATTCACCTCAGCCATCCTAAGTAACATAAAAAAGTATTAAAACAAAAATAAAAATGAAATTGGACGATTTGTATAAATATAAGACACTAATTACTATAAGGAATTAAACCCGACAAAAATAATAACATCATAAAGGAAGAGGTATAGGTATGATAATACCAGCCTTTCGAGATTGTAACATTACAGTTAAATGGAGTGAGTTAACAATCATTTAATATAACAGCTCGAGCTCTTAAATCAGCGCTACTACACTCTCACGCAAGAGTTAACAGTCCTAGCTCAAAGACAAGATAGAGTTAACTCCTTTCTCCTCCTCCTAACCTCTCTCTTCCTCCTCTCCCCTAACTCCCTCTCTCATCTCCCTCTCCTCCTCTCCGATCATCCTCTCCTCTTCTCATACTATCCCCTTTCTTCTTCTTCTTCTTCTTTTCTTCTTCTTCTTTTCTCTCTTCTTCTTCTTCTTACTCCTTTCAATCTTGCTGATTCCACTTGTCTTATTATTATCGTCTTCTTCTTCTTTTCTTTCTTTTCTTTTCTTTTTTTTTTCTTTTCTTATTACTTCTTTTCTCTTCTTATTCTTCTTCTTCTCTTCTTTTTTCTTTCTTTTTCTTCCTTTTTCTTTCTTATTCGATTTTTTCTTCTTATTTTTTCTTTTCTTATTCTTCTTATCTCTCCCGTTTTTTGCTTTTTCTTTCCAGTTTCTCCATCGTTCTTTCTGTCTCGTTTTTTTCCCTCCTCTTTTGCCCCCTTTCCTGGCCGCCCGCTCTTTTCTTTCCTTTTCGCCGTTGCGTTTCCCCCCGGCCTGGTCCCTCCTGCTTTTTCACCCTTTCACCCTCTTCTCGGCTATGTGACGGTCCCGCCCCTTCACCTTGGGCGCTCCTCCCTCCCCCAGCCCGCCCGCCTTCCCTCTTTTGTCTTTTGTTAGCCTCTCTCTTTGCTTTTTCTTATCTCTTCCTTTCGCTCCCTTCGGCTCGCTTTCGCCTTCTCTCTGCAGCTGTCTCCCGTTTCGCGACGCCCCCGCGTCCGGGCCTGTACTCATATCTTTCTTCTTCTCACTGTACTTGTTTCCACCGACACAATTTCTTTTACGCACATTACCACTCTGTCCAGCCATCCCTAATTTCGACTTGGCTACTCCCCCTTTTTACATCCGCGCTTTGCTTCCTCTCGCTTATATTTCTCTTACATTCTTCTTTTATTCTTCTAAAAGCACCTTCTTAGTTGCCATTGTGTTTTTTTTTACTTCTTGATGATACTACTTCTTATTCTTCTTCTTCTTCTTCTTCTTTTTTTTTTCTTTTTTCTTTCTCTTTCTTACAATCTCAAAGATTTATACGCTTTCTTACCTTCTGTTTCTCTTTTTTCTTCTTACTTTTCCTATTTAAAAGCTTTCTAATTATCTTTCTTATTATTTTTCTTCTTATTTTTCTCTTATTCATATTCTTTTTATTCTTATTCTTCTTGTTCTTATTATCTACTTATTTCTTCTAACTTATTATGCTTTCAAGCATCTTTGAATTTATGCGGGTTGTTATTATTCTTCCATTCATTCTTTTTTTTCTTTTATTATTCTTATTATTTGTTATTCTTTTATTTTCATTTCTCTTTTATAATTCTTATTACTTATTATTCTATTCTTTTATTATTATTACTTATTCTTTTCTTATTATTTATTCATTCTTTATTAATTAATTATTTTATATTATTTTATATTATTTATTTATTATAATTATTATTATTATTATTATTTTGACATTCTCAATTATTATTATTATCTTTTTATCGCTTATTATTATAATTTATTATTATATTATTATTAATTATTATTATTATTATTATTATTATTTATTATTATTCTTATTATTATTATTATTATTATTGATTATTATTATTATTATATTTATTATTTTATTATATTATTTTATTATATTATTTATTATTATTATTATTCTTTTATTTTTAATTCATTATTATTGGATTATTATTATTATTTATATTATTATTATTATTTATTATTTTTATTATTTATATATATTATTATTTATTATTATTATTATTATTATTAATTATTATTATTATTATTTTTATTTTTTTATTTATTATTATTATATTATTTTTATATTATTATTATTATTATTATTATTATTATTATTTTAATTTTATTATTATTATTATTATTATTATTATTATTATTATTATTATTATTTTATTATTATTATTATTATTATTATTAATTATTATTATTATTATTATTATTATTATTTTATTATTATTATTATTATTATTATTATTATTATTATTTTTTTTATTAATTATTAATTATTATTATTATTAATATTATTATTATTTTATATAATTATTATTATTATTATTATTATTATTATTAATTATTATTATTATTATTATTATTATTTTATTAATTATTATTATTATTATAATTATTATCATTATATTAATCATCCTTAGTCTCAATCTTTATTATTATTATTATTATTATATTATTGTTAACATTTTTATTATTTTTATTATATTATTTCTTTAATATTTATTTTTATTAATAATTATTATTTTATTATTATTTTGTTAATTATTATTATTTTATTATTATTTTATTTTATTTTATTATTAAATTTAATTATTTTTACTTATTATTATTATTATTATTATTATTATTATTATTATTCTATTATTATTATTATTATTAATCATATATTATTATCAGTTAATATTATATTATTTTATCAATCGTATATTGTTTGTTAATGTTATATTATTTATTTATTTTGCTAATCATTTTTTAATGTTTAATTTTTAATTATTTTATTCAAGTACAAAAATTAATATATATTTGTATTATATATTATTATTTTTTATTTGTAGTATTATTGATGTAAAAAATGGGAAAAAAATAAATTATGCTCTAACAGTAAATAACACTTGCAATGGGGTTGTATTATTTATTATCCATGCAAATTAATACTAATTATTATAATTAATCATTATTATTATTATTATTATTGATGTGTTGTGATGTGCGTTATTTTATGTCTTATTCATTATTTTATTATTATGGTATTGAGGATTTTATTGTGGATTATATTATTATTTTATTATTATTATTATTATTATTATTATTATTATTATTATTATTATTATTATTATTATTATATATATTAGAATTATTCGATCTATTGTTGATTTGATTATATTTATGTAGTGTGTGTTTATTATTTTGTTTATTATATTATTAATTATTATTGGGATTTTTTATGTGCTGCTATTCGAGTTATTATTATTATCTATTAGTATTATTTATGTATTATTATTATTATTATTATTATTTATTATTTATTATTATTATTATTATTATTATTTTTAATTAATTATTATTATTATTATTATTATTATTATTAATTATATTATTTTATGTTATTTTTTATTATTATTATTATTTATTATGTATTATTATTAATTATTAATTATTATTATTATTATTATTATTATATTATTAATTTATTATTATTATTTATTATTATTATTTATTAAATAATTCATACTGGTCTTTTTGGTATATTATTAATTAGAAAGAATGTGCACTATTGCTATTATTGTATTATTATTATTAATTATTATTATTATTATTGATTTTATTATTATTATTATTATTATTATTTATTATTTTTTATATGAGTTATTTTATTATTTTTCATTTTATTAATGATTGTGAATTAGCCTATTGTGTTAATTAAATCGTTCTCGGAAAAACTAGCCAATCAATTTTTTTTCATTTTAAATTTATCAAGACAGACTTATGTTAAAATCACCTGTTTAATACTCTATATTATATATATATATAAAAATTTGAAGCAAAATAAATATTGCATATTTAAATATTTAGATTTATATTTTAAGAAATTAATAACTAAAGTAGATAGATTATGTTTTATATATATTTTATATATATACTTATGATTAATATATATATATATTATATTTATATATATATATATATATATATATATATTATTATTATATATATATATATTTATATATATATTATATATATTGAATATATTTCTATTAGCAATGTATTAAATATGATTAGAATAAATATACATTTTGTTTATATTTTGTATTTTTTTCCACATTCTTAGAAACAGGAAAAATTTCACTTAACAACTCCCCTTCTAACCCTTCTAGACGCCGAATTTGTAAACAAACATAAAAAAAGTAATAAAAGAAAAACCGAAAAAAAAAGATACAAATTCTCAGGAATTTTTTTTCTCTTTAATAGGAATTTCAAATGAACAAATTATCGTAAAAAAAGTAATAATGTATACAAAAAAAAAATAAAAAAAAAAAATAATAAAAAAATAATAAATTGTTTTGGTAATTCCAGAATGAAGTTTCAATTAATACAAACTGAAGTAATATTTATATATATTATGAAGTTTTTAATAGAGTTAAATGAAGTAAAAGCAGAAAGTTAAAGCAGTAAAGCAGAAAGTCTTTTTAAAGCAGTTTACAGCAATAAATGTTATAAATAGCCAGTAATACGTACATTGTAAATCTATACAAAAGCATATCCTAATTTCACCTTAGGTGTTAGGTAACCTCTATTGATTTACTGATTTACTTGCTCTTTAAGGTATGTAATGTAATGATGAGTTAAATGTCAGTTAAAGCATGTGAGTTAATAAGCAGTGATGTTAAAAAGCAGTAAAGCAGAAAGGTTAAAGCTAGTATAAAGCAGTATACTCTAACAAATTTTTTTCTAATTAAAATTATTGCTGTTATATATAACATTCTATTGATTTTATACTGATTTACTGCTTTTTACCAGGTATGTTACTTCGCTTAATAAATATGTGAGATTTAATCAAGCTAGTATAAACTATATGAGTTTAAAGCAGTATACAACATGAGTTAAAGTCAGTAAAACAGTACAAATAGCAAAAGCATTACTATCCATCCTTATGTTGTTTGGATTATCACTACTTCTTATCACTGTTTACTTGATTTCTACTTGCTTTATCCAAGGTATGTAAATAGTTTTATTGTTTTTAATATATATATATTACATGTTTATTTAGTAAGTAAAATAAAATGGATTATTATATCTCAGACACTCTTGATTTTTTCTTCTTACATACAATTTTTTTAAAATTTTATAAATTAAGAAAGTATTTAAATAAAAATATATTAAGTAAAAAATATATGCTTAATTCTATATATTGTTAACATAATAGTCTTGTTCTCTCTCGTGTTGTAATTGAGTTACATTCTTTATAGCGTTCGTCGATAATATGTCTTTTAATAAATAATGCTTTAAGTAATTGACAAAATAAAAATGATGTGACTATCAGTTATTTTTCTTTGAAAATGAAATTCATTTGTAAACTGTTTTAGTCTATGTAAATATATACTGAATGATCTTATATCGTATATTCTATTAATATCTATATTTTTTCATTCGCGCGGGATATTGCGCCGCCTGCGGGCGCACGCGCGGGCGGGAACGATCGGTACAATATTCTGCTCGGCCTGCGGGCGCACCTGGACGGCTGAGGCGGGATAAGCGGCGGCGGAACGGGGTACGCGTGCGGGTCGTCTACCCCTGCGGGTGCTCAGGGGTACTGGCATTCCTTTGCGGTGCGGGCTCTCTATGCTGAGCCCTGGTGGTTAGCTTATGTACTAGGGGCTCCGTTACATAAATTATTAATCTCATTCTTCTGGTTCTTTTGATTAGGGTAGTAAGATGACCATCAATAGATGTAACTTTCATATCTACAAGATTTCAATTATCAATATTATCGATGGTAATCAATAGATGACGTCATCCAAAGATGATCATTCATATAAGTGAACTCAAAAGTTTGATGGCTATTACCAATGCTCGAGTCGCATTAATGCTGAGGCATAATCCAAAGTCATGAAGTGCATCAAGTTTGAGTAGCTCAAATTTCGAGTGTGTGAGTGTAAGACTGTTCAAGTGTAATCTGTGTGTGCGGTTGTGAAGTGTTAAGTGATTAGGGTTTAATTTGTTCATTTGTGTCCTATCGGAGATGATGGTATAGTGTCTTTACTATCTAAGTGTGCATACGTGTTTGTAATAATGTGTATAGTGAAATGTGTGTATAAGTGTTATTAACCGTGTATTGTTTGCTATGTAGGTGTGGTGTGCCAGTAATACTATGTATATATATAACGCATCAGTATTGCATTACCTATACCCCTATACCTGTTATGCCACGTATAGCCAGTTTAATAACTCATTCTACGGCTACAGTATTACTATATACTCAGCCACTTCCCCTTATTTGACCTACCTACTACCTATATATCCACCATGACCCTCGCACCCGTTCTGCCTTCGATCTTCATTTACCCCCGACGTATTGTCATATATGACACTTAATAACCATCCTCCTTGTGCTCTATATGGCCTACTATTGAACTTTTCATACCTACACTCACCTCTCACTCACTATCGTCCCCGCGTCCTTTATACAGTGATCGAGAATAAATAGACTAACTCATAGTTAGGGCAGACAGCATCCGATTGCAGACTCTGGCTAATGGATAGCCACCCCATCTCTGATACTTACGTCACGATACGCTTTGTATAGCTAACCGGGGTAGACACCTTATTACGGCGGCGGATAAGCGCGCTTCGCCGCCTCAGGGGAGCTCAGAAAGAGGTCTTTTCGAAAATATAGTGGTCACTGTTATGCGCCCCTCCTGGCACTCATGTTGTACACTCCCTCTTGACACTATGTGGCACTCACTTTGCGCAGCCTCCCCTATGTTGAGCGCCAGCTCTGCACTTCGCATCGTGGCGCTCAGTGTGGCATCACACTTCCGCGTGGTTCCCCACCCTCTGCACTCCACTTCTCGCACGCCACCTACTCTCCCAGATGAACACACTCTATCAGACACACTAATAGTACAACATCACTATATAACCCATACGTTCAAGTTGGGGTAACGAAAATTACCCTCGTGGACCGGTGGTCCTGTCGCCCACTGTGTTAGAGCGTCAATTCATACAATCTTGGCGCTGGGCAAATAAGTTCGACCCATTTGGCTCTAGTGACTCACGAGGTAAACGGCCGAAATATCATGGGTCAAACCAGGTTAAGGCACATTCAATCAGACAAGCGGTCTACGCTCCTCTAAACAGCGTGATCTCCAGTGACTAGATAAAATAAGTTTACCGCGGTTCATTGGTAGGCTAACAGATTGACCCATGGTATCCCTTCCTTACGCAGCCAGCCCTCTTTTTGCGAGCTTAAAATAGGTCTCCAAGCTGAACAAATAAAGGTAAAGACATCAAAAAATAGGGCTAAGCCTACAACGGGTCGCCAAAAAACTACCCCCGTCCGTTAGGGTGCCCGGGCTAGCAACCAAAATTGTGAATACCCAAGATAGAGTACGAGAACGATATATGGTGTCTTTTGGTCGCATGAAAACGAGATCTAGGGGTGAATGGTTACCGCTTACATACCATTGCCTTTCCGCCACATCTGGATCACCCGGTTGCTTTTACGCAACCGGTGACCTTTGGCGCAAAGCCCTCTGCCTCTTTCGATCGGTTCCGTCAACAAGATTAAGGTTGCCGAGAAATATTTTCGGTTGCCATATACACAATTAGTGCGTGGCCAAGTAAAACTTAGGGGTTGTGCGCTACGATAAATTATAGCCCGTGGCCGAAAACTTTACCTTGTGGCCACTAAATGACCCGATGGTAGACCCCAAGACGGGTGTCGGGCTTCGTAAAAATCAGGGTGCCCAAGCCCAAAAAGGTGCAAGGGCATCTGGTTAATATTGGGCTCTCCATATAAAAAGGTTTCAAGGTGCCCAAAAATGTGCCGCAGGTCACCATAAGGTCAAGGCCGCGGGTGAAACAATTTGGGCGCGCAAAATAGCCTGTCTATATGTGCGCTGTCAGGGCTCAGGGTTGGCTACAGATAATATGTGACCTTCGTAGTCCCTATACTTTATTCCACCTGCGGCGTAACTACTCTCTCGGATATTCCACTTCCACTATACGAAAGATTAACTTTAGCTCCGTCACATAACTACCTTTTATTATACAAAAATAATTAGCGAATACACACAACTCTTACTAACCATTTAATCAATATAATAATAATAATACTATACTAATAATAATACTATATATATATAACATATATAATAATAATAAATAATCCCCTCATAATACATAATAATCTATACTCAATCAATTAATAAATTAATTCATTTGTGACCAATAATATAATAAATAATTAATACATAATATTATAATTATTAATCATATATACCATGAAATGCAAAGAATGCAAGACGATAAAGATGAATTAGAAGACAGAAGCAAAGTAATACTTTCAAATTTTTTCCATATTTTGAAATGAAGATATGAAGAAGCTAACGACAGCAAGGAAGAAGAAGAAGAGAAAGAAGAAGCTAAGTAACGAAATGACAGACTAAGAAGCGAAGATAAGAAGATAAGCACAGATCAGAAGTAAGAAGAAGAAGACAGACACATAGAAAGCAACTTACTCGGAGCTTTCCATAATCCAAACACATCTCTCGCTACAATCATCCCATCATCATCCAAAGGATTCCATCCACATTCTACATAGAGACCCAATCTCGACCTTGTCTAGACTGTATTGTAATTAACAACATAAGAATCAATTTTAGTTCCTATCTCTCTCGAATCTCTCTATAAACTATGTTTAACACCAATCTAGATATCATCCTCGAATATCATCCTCAATTTTCTAAATCCTATATCTGCGAAATTGTGCTGATAAAGAATTAATCAAAATGTAGTAATTTATAAAAATGAATACAATCAATACAATCATTCGTAATAATCAATCATATATAATCATTAATCTAATAATCACTTACATAATTAATTATACTACCATATATAATAATAATAATACTATTTCACTATTAACAGAGCATCTTTTGTTGCAGTAAGTAATTTTACATGTATCAAAATCTTATAACATAATTAATAAATATATAATAATGAATAATAATAATAATAATAATCATAATAT
This sequence comes from Trachelipus rathkii, assembly GCA_015478945.1. NCBI lineage: Eukaryota > Metazoa > Arthropoda > Malacostraca > Isopoda > Trachelipodidae > Trachelipus > Trachelipus rathkii. The sequence continues at coordinate 49,894 of JABUQX010023999.1, read as the reverse complement.
TATTAAAAAATATAATAACTAATTACATAATAAGAGTGATATTAACATTCATAGATTATACTAGTTCAGTTTAAGAAAAGTGAAAAGCCTCAATGAAATAAATATATATACTACATCAACATCAAACTGACGCATCAGATAATAATAATATTGCATACTCTTTACTAATCATAAGTATTACATAAATTAATATCTTAGGAGTAACATAATAACCTAAATTATATATCATACTAATTAATATAATCACTATATAAATATATACATTAAATAATTAATAAATAATATAATAATAATCATTATAATAATAATTAATAAATTACATATAATTACATTCTTAATTAGCCTAATAAATTAAATAAAATACTAAATTCTTTAACCATGAGCATTGTACAACGCTATCAAAAACGACTAACATCACCAATTCTAGTAGCCCTTTATTATCATCTCTATATATTTACTTAATCTATTCAATGTAACTATCAATTCTCAATTCTTAATGTAAGGCACCACAGTCTACTATACTATCTGTATCTATACTATTGAGAGCATAATCACTGAAGTAATTTTCACGAACTTTTGGATTTTTTGATTCTGATCTATTATTTACTTTATTTATTTCCCTTTTTTTTTTTTAATATTAGTAATTATTAAATATATAACATATTTTTATAATATAGTTAGTTTAAATCTATGAAGCTAGTAGCAGAGTCTAAGTAGTATGTAACGTTTAGTAGTATGTCATGTTGTACGCCTATGTAAGCTTAGTAGTGTTCAGTTAGTATTATTCTTGATATATAATAATATTTTAATGTGGTGTTTTACTTATATTGTTATTTATTTCATTTATCTTATCTTTTATTTTACTATATACTTTTCATTAATCTTACTTTATTTTATTTATTTTATTTAATTTTCAGTTATTTTTATTTAATTTGTATTAATTTCATTTTATTTCTTATTTTTGGTAATTTGACCCTTATTTATTGATTTCTTATTGCATCTTAATTAGATCTATTGCAATCTATTATTCATTATTGTTTCCCATACCATTATTATTTCTCCCTAACCTTGTATTGTGGGACTTTATTATATTCTAAATTATTCGTGTTAATTTACTTCATCTTTTCGACCATTTATTTAAACTTATTCCTATTGGAGATAAACTATTCATATTAAAACAACATTGGATTCTTATGTGAGTTGATTATTAACCATCTCCCTACTTCCATTATTATTTATCTTTTCTTTTCTCTATTATTATTACATTATTATTCTATTATTATTCTACAACACGCTTCTTCATTATCAATATTCCTTATTCTCTCATTTCTTCTTGTTATTAATAAAAAAAATTAATTTCCTAATTAATATCATTATTTTTTACTATATTGTCATTACTTTTTCACTTCTACATTATTATTATTATTATTATTATTTATATTATTCATCTATTTAATCTGTTTATTTATTTTTAATATTTTATTTGTTCTATAATGATTTATTATTTTATAATATACCTTCAATATACTTCATTTGTTATCTACTCTAAAACCGTATATAATTTCATAATTATCATTATATATTATAATTATACCATTATATTATAATTATAATTATATATTATAATTTAATTAATTATAATATATAAATTATATCCTCTCATCCTTACACAATTAATTATAATTATACATTAAATAAATTATAATTATAATTATGTATTATAATTCAATTATAATTATAATTATATCACTATTCATCCCATTACTAATTATATCATATAAATCATAACTCAATAATCATACAAGGTTAATTATAGATTCTTACTATCATTTTAATCACTTTTACATTTCCGATCATTATTATTATAGCCTACTCTATTACATTAAATTACATCTTTATATCTCAATTATATCATTATCCATATTATATCTCTCATCAAATTTAATCTATTTCTTTTTTTCATTTCTATCTCATATTATTTGTTAATTTCATTATTTATTTTTATATTATTACTATTATTAATCATTATTATTATTACATTTATTCATAATTATTATATATCTATATATTACTAATTATCAATTCATTACTTTACTTTATTATTATTTCATTATCTAATTCTAATTTATTATTATTTATTATTATTATTTAATTATATTATTTTTCATTATTATTATTATTTATTATTATTATTATTAATTATTATTATTATTATTATTATTATTATTATTATATTATTATTATTATTATTATTCATAGATATAGTCCTATGATTATTTATGATTATTTTTTATTTCATATTTATTTACTACTGATATAATTTAATGTCATTACTCTACTTTAAATTATATAATACTCACTATGAAATCAATACAATAATTGCTTTCATTGGCTCAATAGACTAAACTCGTCCTTCAGAGCGCCATTCATTCTCCGTCAATGTATCTTTCCTTTCCTATATTTAATTATAATTCACTTAATTTTTTAATGAATAAGTACTTTTGATGTAATATTCCATTTTGGGCAGTACAATCACATATTGATTGTGTCTTTTTTCTTTTATTATTTTTTAATTATTATTATTACTTATATTTATTATTATTTATCTATTATTATTATTATTTATCTATTTATATATATTTAATTATTATATCTTATTTATTTATTATTTATTTATTATTCATTATAGTTGCTAAAAAAGATTTGTTAATATTTGATCCAATTTTCAACTATTATGCTTGTAATCTAATTTTTTCACTTACCTATTTATTGATCTTATTAATTAGTTATTATTGATTAATTTACTATGATTCTTTATCTTCATATCCCAAAGTTATTATTATTATTTAATTATTATTTAATTAATTCATATTTATATTATTCCATTTATTTATTATTATTTTATTTATTATTTATTATTATCTATTATTATTTATCTATTATTATTTTCATATATTAATTTGTCATGTAGTAGCTAGTAGTAGTAGTAGTAGTCAGTAGTAGTAGTAGTTGTTAGTAGTAGTACGTATATTAATGATATAATCTGTTTATCAGTCTTGACGTATAATCCGTTGCTATATTACGTTCATATCATTAATTTTATTTTTATTTTTTGTCTGTAAGTCCAGCAAAGTCTATTTTAACAAAAAGACCGTGTTATTCTCCCAGAAAAAATCAAATTTTAAAAATAATCTGAAACTATAAACATAAAATTAATATAGTAATATAAATTTTTCTCAGGTTCTTATTGAAAACGATTGACTTTTTCGATTCTTATGTTAGTAACCCTTACCCAGATATATCTTAAGAACACTTATGGTAATATTAATAATGAAAGAAATGTGATAGAATTAATGATATGTGAAGATTCTTTTCTTAATACAATGTCATTTCGACCCTGGCTCATACTTGGCTTGAATCACCAAATATCCTCATTCTTCAACATCTACTCGATTAGAAACGAAAAATCTTTAAACATTGAAAAGAACAAAATGTTTCCAATCTAAATTTTACTAAAGTGACATACAATGAAACAAAAAATCAAATTAGCGAAACAGAAACTTTTTCTCAATATTTTGACTTTTTTCAAAATAACAAAAATTTCCTCTGAACAAACTGATAATTACTTGCAAAGATATATTATGTTTCTCTACTTCTTTCTTCTTTTTCTTCCTTCTCTTCTTTCTTTTCTCTTTCTTCTCTTTTATTCCCCATTTTCATATGCCTTTATTTTTTTAATGTGGTTTTAGTTGGCAATCAATAGATTTTTTCTATTTCTCTTTTTTTTTTTTCTACTTATTCCCGATTCTATCCATTCAAAATTTCTTCAGGGCGGATCAAATGTCTGGCAAGATACATTCTTTTTTATCTACCTTTTCTCTTCTATCTCGTCATCCCCGTATCAATATTATTTTTTGTAATAGTCCCTTAATAAAAATTTTCTTTTTCTTAAATTTTCCTCCAAAAATTTTTTCGTTTTTGTACAATTTGTTCTCCCAAGTAGATAATTCCAAAACTACTACGCATCATTAACAAAAAACAATTATCTAATAAAAAAATATGTATCTCCTCTAACTACATAAGTCCTGAAAATTTCATCATGATCGCATTAACAGGAAAAACATTATTGCAATTTTTCATTTTTAAAATAAACCCAAAAAGTAGGGTTTAAAATTGGACCATAGCTGAGATCTGGGGTCAACAATCAAACTTCTAATATGTATATTTTGTGTGTAATGGACCAATCTATAGATGTTCAAGTTGAATCTATTTTTAGCTCTTACTAATATAATTGTAGATTCTTGAAAGGATATCATATTTCCCTTAAATAAAACATATAGGTATTTCAAAAAATTGACAATTACAAAAGAATAACTCAGAACTCTCGCGAAAGTACTTACGAATAATCAGTCTCTATATTATGATAAACCGCTTAATTTAAGAAGCTTCAGGATAAAACTACAAGTTTAGCCTTTTTCTTGGTTAAAGATTGGCTAAAATTAAATATTTAGGATCCATTTTAAAGTAGGGGCTAAAATGGGGCGCTGCTGAAGCTAAAATGGAACCCGGCCCTTAAAGTGAAAAACTTCAGAAAACATCCTGTTTATAAGAATATTGCAAAGATAAACAAGAACAGATATACGAAATGAAAAAGAGTACCATAAAAAGTGGAGTTGGATGGGGGATATCAGACAGAAATGGATGCATGGAGGACACGTGGATTGCGCACACACCCTTGCCCGAAGGTTTTCGAGCGACTTGTTTTGAGAGGGAGGTGCCTGCTGGATGTGTGTTGGGAGGATGACATTGGTTATTTGGACAGACACGGAACAAAAGTACTGTACGCTAATCGTAGTGTAGGCCGGGAGGCAACGCGATATTGAGAATCTGATAAAAAAAATAAAGAGAGTAGGTACTAAGATATAAAAATGTGTAAGGAGCAGAGAGTTCGGTAGAGGCAGGAAGATCTATATGTGATGTAATCTGTACCGACGAGGACAATCACACGCATAACATCAAGATATATACGTATATAAGCTCGTGTGAGAAAAAAACGTTCTTGGGGGAACTGTGGCGAGAGATTCGAAGGAAGATTCCCTAGATTAAAGACTCATCACCATCCGCATCCTTGCGTTGTAGTGCCGTCTCAGTCTGAGAGTATGTCATTACAGGATAAGGTCAGACACAGATCTTAAGATCAGCGCTTTAACACAATGCGATGACGAGTACGCTCTCGCACTCTCGCGCTGACCTAATGCGAGATAGTACTCTTGGATACTTCTTGTACCCCCGTTGTATGCTTGCCACTCGAGTAGATCGCACGCGATGAGGTAGCCGCGTGGGGCGTGATAGCATGCATGACTCTCATTTTTCGCTGATTTTCCTTACGCTGGTGTTGGTAGGTATGCGAGTTTTGAGTGAACTTAAGTCGGTGTGGACGCATATTAGCTTGGAGCACCGACACTGTTCCTGCCTGGTATGTGTTGGATTCGTGTAAGAAGGATCGGTAGCACCCTGGTTGAGTGATTGGGGCTCTGTTGGTATATACGCCTTTATAGCCGTGGTGAGTGGAGGCGGGGTCCCAAACTCAAAGAGGTCGTTATTACCTAAAACTGCCTCTGTAGAAGCCCCCGTAGCTCGCGCCGTTGTTCCTGACGCGTCCGGACAGTGAACGATACATTCCAACGAGGACCGTCGTAGGGCGAGGGAACAACTATTCTGATTCACTGCATTATCTTGAAGGGTGTACGCGAGAATGTACCAGGCTATTTGTCGAACAGATTTATCATGGCGTATTATGTTCCGTGCGTAAATTTCATAGCAATGGCAGATTGAAAGACCTCTCGATGGAGCCCGCAGATATAGACGCCGAGTCAGGAGAGAGGATATTACGCAATCACCCTCGTGCAACCCAGCGCCGGCCGGTGCGGTCGGATATTCCACGCTCACGCAGAATCTGGGTTTATCCAACGGAAGACTTGCGAGACACACCCGGATCTGCGATCCTTTAGTTGTACGGAGTCGTGTATTTTTTGTGACATCAAGTCAGTAAGATTTGACTGAATTGTCTTGTGCTTGAAGGTGAGCGTTTTGCACTTGCGCCTTCGTAATTTGCAAACCCAGTGCTCGTATGATTTCTCCGGCTACCTAAGACGAGATTTGTTGCGGCGAGCACGTCCTGTGAGGTACGGTATTTATAACGTGTGTAAGCTTTTCATCATGGGAGGGCTCATGCAATTTACTACAGACTCCATCTTATCACGAACTTATGTATCGAGGTGATGCGCGATATATTCGTCACAGGTGAGCCTAACGGGACCACTTGCAACATATCGACGCCAAGGGCAACTGCCTTGGAGGACGCGTGGTACGCTAACAGTGCTGACGTTGAGCTTTATCGCGCCTGCTTTTTCGCTCCTATACTCCTTTCAGATACTTGGGTTATCTCCCATCCTATGTAAATACTTTCAAATACAAGGAATCAGAATGTCAAGTCACATACTGATAAAACTGGGCTATTTTCGGTCCCTACTGCGATCGTATATCACTTTTTTGAAGCGTGAAAGAGGCGGAACTAGTAAGATAGAGCGTATTTGTTAGATAATATGGCTGTTCTTCAACGATAAGGCTCTGAGTCCTGATAACATGACATAGCAGATAGACGGTGGATCTTATTACCATAAAGTAGATGAAGAGAGAAGAAGAGACGGGATACACGAGAGAAGCACGTAGAAGAGATGAGGAATGCTCCTCTAGTAGGAGAGAGAGAGAGAGTAGGAGAGAGAGAGAGGAGAGAGAGAGAGAGAGAGAGAGAGAGAGAGAGACTGAGAGAGTAGAGATGAGCATGAGACGATTTAAATCATACATTGGTAGATGAAACAGTTCAACAAATTAAATATCTCATAGAAAAGTTTTAAAATGTTTAGGATGTGTGGTACGGAAATATTATACGAAGCTAGGTGGAAAGATATCTGGCCGAATAGGAAAATCATCCCTGGATTATATATCGGATAAGAAGCGCTGTGAATACGCCTTCTTTCATATCTCCTTTGCTGAATGGAATCAAAATGTCCCTGTTCAGCGAAATAGAGCTCCTATTTTTCTAGAATATTTTGACGCACATATTTTGGTGTATGGCCTGCCGGAGAGTTGAACACAACACAGTTACAATGAAGCGAATACTAGGCATTTGCGGACTAGGCCCTTGACAGATTTAGATGATAATTCGCTTGAATACTAGCAGATAGATCATTAGAGTATGGAAAGAAATCATTAACAGTAGAGAGTATGAGTGTAATGTGCGATAAGCATAAATTATTACTTAAAAATAAGTACCCAAACTCGAGTGTTGCCTAGGTATATCTATGGATAACTCGAGCGAAACTGGTAGACAATGCGCCAAAAGATTGGCAGCTAATAAATTCTTTAAGTAGTAATCACGTACGCGAGAAGGCTCAAAAAGAAGGTTTAGGAGGGACTCGTAATAGTTTGAAGTGTGCTTGCCTAAGGCATACCGATCTTCTCGAACATCTAATGGAACTTAGATACGTACATGAGGTCGACTATTGCAGTGATTAGATGACGGATAAGTGGATGCGGTGGCCATATGGATCTTCTCATACGGACGCTATTATTAATGATCTATTGCTAGCTATGCTGAATAGGTGTAGTCTACATGTAAAATATTCTGTCAATAAGCTAAATTCTTAACATAAATAACCTCGCTTTAACAACGGGGACTATTATAATTTTCTACGATCTCTAACTTTGATCGCCAGTATGGCTTATTCCATATCCTAATATATATACTATATCCTCTACTCTCTATACTTAATATATTTTCCTTTAATATATAATTAAATCTATATATTACACCCTTATCATTAACTATACTATCAATCTACTATAATAATTATATCATTGAATACTAAGCTTAATCTTACTTATAATATCATCTTCCTTAGCTCCCTGCATAGAAGCTCAGGATAGAGGTTTCATCTATAGACTTAATACTCTATTATTTAATATTACTCTTCCTCCTATACCTACTGTTCTTAATCACTCTTTATATTAATTCAATTCTTCTATATTAATTTTATAATAATATTATTATTACTCATGTATCAATTCTTTAATTTTTACCCTTTTATACTTATTTTATTAATTCTTTTTATTATTATAATATACTTATACTTTATCATTTACTATTTAATATATAATTCTTACTTAAATATATTATTAATTATTTATATTTATTATTATTTTTTACACACTATCATTATTATTCATTCTTTGTAAGAAACGTGTCATATCACATTGTTACCTATAGAAGTTGTCAATTTACTTTTATTTATCTTTATAGCATTTATGTTATGTAAATATTTGTTAGCCCCCCTGTAAGTACCTTTTCTATAACTATACTTTCATGGTGGGTTATATACCTCACCCGGTCACTAACACCCACCTCTATTTCACCCTCAACCTTATATATTCAACTAATTTATTATCCATCTTTCTCTCATTCTCAATGATTCTTGGTGTCATTTCCTCATATCCCTACACCTATATCTATTACCTCTCTTATCTATATATTACCACTCTTCATCTTACCTATATATATCTATCTAATATATCCTTTCCTTGGCTCATTAAAAAACAAAATTTTATTTACTATACTTCTCATCTATATCTCTTTGTTTGTATCTTCTTCTTCTAACTCTTTTTCTAATCTACTCGTTATATAAACTCTATTACGTTATGTAGATATATCTTATATATCAGTTTACATTTACTATCTTAATTTATATATATATATTATATATTACTATATATAGCATTATATCTATCTAATATATATCTTTATAATCATTTAATAATACATGTATCACATGCATAAATAAAATAATATATTTGGGTAAACATTTGACGTCTAAATGATGGTAGTACAAAGGAAAACTCTTTGTTTCAATTTGTTTCATCGTAAGTCACCGTGTGTCATGCTTTTGCGTACGCGCCTTGTTTCAGCAGTGTTCATTTGCTCATTTAAAAATTGAATATTGAATCTTCAAAGTCGGTACGATAATGTTTCTTTCCATCATGTGTCGAAATGTTTTGTGTCAGACAGTGTGCACCCAGTCTATGCTGGGTACATACTGGCTGACCATTCCAACCAACATTTCACTAACTACTCACGATTTGCACAACTTTAACTTCCTTTCATACATGACATACACTATCAAAATATTTCAATCAAAAGTTTTCAAGTGACCATCAATGAAAGAAGTACACTCGTCAAAACAAATAGTTAATTGTGTTCCGTGTAAAGTGGGTGCGGAGTAATATTGTTCCAATCTATAGGATAATAATAAAAAAGGTTAAATAGATCCACTACACTGTTCTCTATAGGTTTGCATAGCTTAGACCTTGGGCATCAACATATCAGAATTCCAATAATATTTCAAAAAAATACCTTTTTTTTTAAAAAAATTTACGAGAGGTGAAATACTTTCTTCTCCAATCTACTCGCTCGTACCATACTCTGGCTCTTATTGCATTATATATACCCTTTAATATATATATATTACCTCATTATACCTATAATATCTCCATCTTTCTCCTATATATGTTTAATATATATCGTTATTCTATATATATATATTATCCTTATGCTATATATTAATCTCTTATATCATATTTATCTTATCTCTTATATATTAATACTTTTCTATTTATGATATTATATATTCTTATTTTCTTCTATATATATTTCTATTATATATTATATATTTACTATATATCATTACTTATCACTCGTTTAATCCTATATCATATATTCTATATATATATTATCTTAATTTTGATAATTAATTATATATATATATTTTATCTATAAATATATTTCATATCTTACTATATTTTATATATATATACTATTACTTATATTATATATGTAATATATATATTATACTACTACTAACTATCTATTTATATATAACTTATTATTAATAATATTTTTATTTTTATCTATCTATCTCTATATATATATATAGATATATAATATATATATATATTTATCCTATATTATATCTCTCATTATAATATAGTTTCTTAACTTATATTTACATATCTATTTTTCTCCTCTCTCTTAAAATATCTATAATTATACTTATAATACTCTCTATATTATATATATACTTATATATTATAATTATCTTATAATTATCTATATATTATATATAATTCCTTCTATAATATATATATATATCTTAATATTAATATATATTTATTATTATATATATTACTATATTTATTCTTATATTAATATTATATATATATATATTATCTTATTCTATATATAAATAATATTATATTATTACTTGTTAAAATTCTTATATATTTCTCATATATCTACTGTATATATAAATTTATATTATTATATATCTATATTATATATATATTTTTTTCTATCCATATATATTTAGTAGTATTCGTATTATATTGAGTTATGATTATATGTGTTAGTTTATATATTTTTATTTACCCTTCTCTCTTATTATCTATCTATTATTTATTATTTTCTATTACTATATATATATAGTCTTTGCCTCTTTTTGTTATTTGTGTTTGTTTCGTATCTGCTATTTATTACTCTTTAATACTGTATTCTTATTACTATATTCACTAATATATATATCTAGATTACCTACCATCCCTATTTATTACCTATATATTCATACCTATTTATAAAATTTTATTATTAGTTATATTTACATTAATTATTTATATATATTACCTAATATATATATATTCTCTCATATTATACTTAGTAGCTATATATTCTCATTTACAGTTATCTGAAATTGGGGAAAAATAACTCTAATATTATAATATATATATATATATACTATATCTTATCTATCTATCTCTACTATCCAAAGTCTATAAATAATTGCATTGAAATGTATATCCCTCATTAATTTATCTATCTTATTCCCTAAGTTCTAGATGTCAGAGTTGAAATTATATATGAACATACACTTGACTAAAATCTAGAAAAATTTATCTTGAAGTAGCATAGATAGATACTATTAATTCTCACATTTTGTTCGTTTCAGTTAACTGTGATTCATGTCAATGTAGTAGGTAATTAATACCTTAGCATATAGCGCCTAGCTAGTTAATTATTAAATAATCAAATGAATATCGTTTTGTTGTTTTAGTGGTACAAGTTTAGGTAGACGGCGCTAGTGCACTTCTGCCTAATATTCTCTCTCCAGTGTTGCGGGCCCATTTATGCGCTGGTTTTCCTTATACGTGTGTTCTTCATCAAAATACATATTTGACTCAAAATCGTATACTCCGAAATAAATACCTTACACGAATGAAATTAAATAAAATATCATGTATACTCTTTACGACAAATTTGTTATGCATAAAAAGCAAGATGGATGCCGTTCTCATGAAACATTACTCGGACTCAAAAGATTAGGATTACTACTTTATGCCTCCTGTGGGTGAGGATCTTTCAACTTTTGTTCCATATTCTATCATCCTTGTTGTCCAGGCATCCTGTTCAACGCTACTCATTTAGAAATAATGCAGTCAAAATGGCATGACATATGGTGAAACCTAAAGACATACATCTTCATACAAAAAAAAAGAATGTTTCTTTTTCTTTTTTTTTTTTTTTTTTGGTTTTAGATCATCTGTGTCGAAAATCTTTTGTGTCGCCAGTTTGGCCTCCCAGCTTAACGCAAATTTTCTCCGCTATTATGAGGAGTATATGTAAATTCTTGTCTGACATTCTCTCTCAAAGCAGTAATATTAAAATACACGTTGGTAAATACAATGAATTGAAGTCCCCGATACGACAGATTTACTCTACTACAACTTTCAGCTCTGAATATTTTGAATTGCTTGCTATAGTTAAGGCTCTCAGGAGAGATATCAGTTCAATGCGAGTTCCCTGCTAAGATGATTTTTGCTATTGTTGCGTTTGTTCGGTGAGCCATTGGACTCTTCTATACACTGCTATACATCATTCGTTTTATTGTCTTTGAAGCACGCAATACCTTGAAAATTAATAAAATCAAATCACGGATAGAACGCATCACACGACCTAATTTAAAATTTGAAATGATGCGCGTGAACTGATCCGTGTACATACTTAAGGCTCCAGCATCCTACATGTCGAAGTTCTATCGATCGTCACCCTATAAGTGATCCCATATTATTTATATTTGCTCTTCTAGTTTTGCTTTGACGCCTTCGAACTGCCACCCTTCCTGTAGTATAAGCTTCAGTATCTACTCTCATTGTACTCATTAAACTCACAGACGTTCCGTCTTGCAGAGTGTCTGTATAAATTTTCAACTACACAGACTACTTACTTCTGCATATCACTTTGTTTTACTGGTCATTCAACTCTTCACGCCCAAATTCTACAGCGTATTCTAGTCTTTTTTAGTATACAAATCGATCTTAATAACTCGACCGAAGACCGTACCTACTATCGTCTGTCTAAGATTGAGGAGCACCTCCCAAATAAATGAACTCGCATATCTACCTCACATTCCTAGTCCTTTCCTTGACGTTTAAACATCAGTTCTCTGTCCGTTTCAACTTGTAAAAATCTTTTTACTTTCTCACTCTAATTAATGGAACATTTTTGGCTCTTCTGTCCACTATTCTTCTCTTCCTTTGTCAATTTTGAGACTAATTCACTTTTTCTATCCTCCTTAAAGACATTATACTTGTAATTTTTGACTCTTTAAGCAAGAAACAGGGTTTGAGATGTTTGCGTGCATAAAACGTATTCAATACTTCTTCATTTGTTTCGCATACTGCTTTCCCTCAACACACAAAAGTCATCAACTTACGCTCAACTCTAGCTTGGAGATCGCCTGCTGGAGCACTAGCCGGAGAAGTTTGCTTGAATCTCCGGGGTGCTGATATGGACATTTGCTCTCAGAACTTTTCATTTCCCCTAATGTCGAGCTTTGCAGTGTTCTGTCTCATCCAGCATGATTAAAGATATCATCTTATTGCTGTTTAAATTTCTTTCAACTAGTAGAACTGTCACAGAATCTTTCCATAACTTCTGTCATACATAATCAAGTGATGACCAATTAGCCTCACTCTCATATCTTTTTCTAAGTGATTTAGCATCCTATATAGTCAACGCTTTTCCTAATCTCGTCATATTAATACATCTCTCGTTATCTAGAGCATAACAAACTTCAAATAAATTTCTTGTCCCTTCCAACTTTATCTTGATCTATACTTCCTAAATACTTTCTTTCTTTGGTGTTGACAATATCTTTTTCATTTCTGCAAATTTTTTTTGTAGGTGGAAAATCCAAAAGTTCTTGTTTGTTTAACAGTCTGATTGAGGGTGTAATTGTCCTTTTTCGTTATATTAACAAGGGACTGAACAGATTGAATAATCATGAAAATTCTTTCAGTCATTAAAAAATAAATTTCCTTTTTTTCTATCAACTAACTCTCAAATCTTGAACCAATTGGCTTGTTCAGTTTTGTTGTTCAGTTGTCCTAAGGTCCGGAAACTCATGATACCTTTATTTCATTTCTCAATCAGGTAAAATCATTTTTCTAAAGTGCAAAATATCTCCTTTATGTGTCAAAAATACGATGATGACTTTTTTCGACTCATCCTTGAAATTTACCAAAAATGTAGCCTCTCATTTTGTTTTCCTTTCACATATCATCTATCCTTCAATTAAGTTCTACATTTGTTTTAACCTTTGCCAAAGTTTAATTTCACACTCCAAAATTTAATAAAAAAATAAAAAAATATATATATATATATATATATATATATATATATATATATATATATATATATATATATATATATATATATAATATATATATAATATATAATATATATTATATTATATATATATATATAATATATATATATATATAATAATATATATTATATATATATATATATTATCTTGTTTTCCTTTTCACATATCAATCTATCCTTTGACAATTAAGTTTACATTTGTTTTAACCTTTGCAAAGTTTAATTCACACTCCAAATTTTAGAGACACAAAATAAAAATATATATATATATATATATATATATATATATATATACCTATATAATAATATATATATATATAATTATATAGGTATATATATATATATATATATAAATAATATATATATATACTATATATATCTTGGGAAGGTTTGAATTGAGCTTTACAGAATGAAACTATAAATAAGAAATGCTCGGAAAAAGAGCAAATGCAATGAATCAAACTTTATCAACAAGGCTCCGTTCCTTATCCTGACCCCCCCCGCCTTCATGATGGTGAAATAATAAAAAAGTGGTCGGAGTTAATAATAGTTAAGAGTGGGTTAGTAAATATAAAATCAAATGCACTTAATATTTATTTGACCTGTTATTAAAATCAAGTTTTGAAAACGTCATCTAACATTTTTATCTACCGTTCATTTATCGAATTCTTTTTTGACGTTTTTTATTCTTTACATATTCATTTAAAATATTCTTATAGTGTATTTACATGATAATGGATTCGGCTTTATGGTAGACAATATGATATTATCCTCTCCAGGTATTCCTCTTTGGACATATGTTAATAGTCATATATCTTAGATTTTTGGAGCATGTAAAACTTTGTCCGACTTATCGAGGTTTTTAACTTTTTAAAAAATTTTTCATTCTTATAAAGCTCTTTCAAACTCTTTCATTACAATTCTTATATTGAATTTTTTCTTTTGTTTATGCTATTTCTAATAAGAGGGAATATATATATCTCTCTATCTTATACTTATATTCATCATAAATATATCTTCATATATCTATATATCTAATATATATATCTTATATATATAATCA
>JABUQX010023999.1:0-30000 GCA_015478945.1 Trachelipus rathkii | reverse complement strand
ATTTTTTTTATTTTTTAGTATACTCTATATTGTTTATTATTATTTTATTTGTTGTTTCTTAGTCATTAATTTGTATTTTTCATGATTTTAATTTTTTATTTTTTTATTTTTTATTTGTCATTTATTTTTTATCTATTTTTTCGATTATTTTTTTATCTTTTATTATTGTTTTTTTCCCTAGTTTTTGTTTAACGTTATATTTATCTAATTTTAATTTAGTTTTAATTTTCATTTTTAGTTACTGAGGATGGATTGGTATATGAATCCGAAACGTTTAGAATAAGTTGAGAATACGACAATCTTATTAATATCACCCATGTATGGAGTTTTGTTGCCAGTGTTCACCTTTTTTTATCTTAGGATCAGATCTTGAAATCTATGATTTCTTTATTCATAGAAGTATAGAAAATAATTAAAATATAAAAAGTTATATATATTTTATTAATATATATATGATATATATTATATAATTTATATAATCTATATAGAGGGAGGAGCGAGAGAGGAGAAGAGAGAAGAGAGAGAGAGGGGAGAGGAGAGAGAGAGAGAGAGGAGGAGAGAGAGAGAGTGGAAATTGATGGAGCAAATACCTTAGGAACGAACTGGGTTAAGAGAGAGGATAAGATAGAGAAGAGAGGAGAGAGAGAAATTTTGAGAGAGAGAGAGAGAGAGAGAGAGAGAGAGAGAAGAGAGAGAGAGAGAGGAATTGATGGAACAAATACCTTAGGAACGAACTTGGTTAAGAGAGAGAGAGAGAGAGAGAGAGAGAGAGAGAGAGGAGAGAGAGAGAGAGAGAGAGAGAGAGAGGGAGAGAGAGAGATGGGAGATAGCGAGAGAGAGAGAGGAGAGAGAGAGAGGAGAGAGAGAGAGAGAGAGAGAGGGTATTGAATGGATAATCTTAGGCACGAATCTGGTGTTAAGAGGAGAGAAAGAGAGAGAGAGAGAGAGGAATTGATGGAAACAATACTTAGGAGATTGGATTAAGAGGAGAGGAGAGAGAGGAGAGAGAGGGAGAGAGAGAGAGAGAGGAGAGAGAGAGAGAGGAGAGAGAGAAGTAAGAGTGAGGAAGAGGAGACTCTTGAAGAGGAGAAGGTTCCTTGGGGAGACTTGGTTCTCTTAGGGGAGGAGAAGGTTCTCTATTGGGAGAAGGTTCCTTGGGTGGAGGAGAGAGAGAGAGACGAAGAGAGGAGAAAACGTTTGATAAAACAAACCATCTCGGCCACTCATTTTCAAATCTACAATAAAAGTATTTTCATTTCCACAACTTGAATAAAATTCATTAAAGACTATTGTTAATTTTTTTTCCTTCCAGATCATGACGAATAATTTATCACAGTTCAACGTAAAAAAATTTTCATTTTTTCTAGGTTTTATTTTGGGTTTTTTTGTAAATTTGCTTCTAGAAATTCAAATTTGCATTATTTTTCCAGTTATACAGCTGAGTTTTGGCAAGTTAGGCAATTCTATTTTTTTCATTTTATTTCCACGTTTTGGGTATTAATCTTATATGGCCAGCGGGGTGTCAGTTCTCATATTACGTGGAGTGCCACATCGCTGGTAGTCTAATGTAAAAGACAGCTCTCGTTGGGCGCGGCAAAGAGTTATGTTGTGCTGATATGAAATATGGTTGTATGACTGGCGTTAATATGTTGTAATTGATTACTAATGATCATTATGGGTTGTGATGTGGGACAGTTATTCCCATAGTTATTTTGTTTAGGCTGTAGCTATATAGTGGTTAATATAATAATGAAATGTGGATGTAGGATATGTCTATTTTATATATATTTAATTTTATATATATATATTATATATTATTATATAATATCCTATATATACTTTATATATATTATATTATATTTATTATATATATATATAGTATATATATATATATATATTATATATTATTATATACTTATATATATATATATATATTATTATTATTTTATTTACGCATTTAATTTGTTAATATTTGATAGTTAACACTAAATTTTCTTGAATTTTTACAATTGTCATGGGGGTGTGTGACACCTCTCTGAGTATAGGCAAAACAGTAACTAATATGTTTTAGCAACCTAATATTAACTGAATACATTTTAATGTGGTTTAAACAATAGTACTAAATGATAATATCATACTATTGTATGAAAGAAGTATTATAAGATTAGAAAATAGGAAAAAATGTTCTCGCAGAAATTTTAAGGGCTTTATTTTTTATATTGTGTTAATTTTGCAGTGTTGAATATTTCCGCGTAGTGGGGAAGCATCACAGGCTTCTTTCCTTTGATACTGCTTTTCCATGTCTTATGTCTTTATGAACTTATCACATGTTGTATAACATATGCAGCTCTCAAGGAATAATGTTAGATTGATTGAAATATGCACTTTTAAGACCAACATATTGCATCCTAATCTATATGCTTTTTAATTTCTTGAACAGTCTTTAGTAGTTGTTAGATCTTTTTCTTTCAGACAGTTTTGTCTTATTCTTGAATATGATTGTTTTGGCTTTTCTTAGAGTCGGGTATTGTTCAAATCGTGCGCCCTTCTAATTCGATATTTGGGGACCAACACCGCTCTCCTTTATTTTTTGTTACAGAAAGACGTGGGAGCTTTTCCCGAAGGTAATAAACGTTCTTGCAGATGATCCATCGCGCTAACACATTTTTACATTAAGGCCTAACTTGATGTGGGGGAGGGGAATCAGATATTTTCACCTGCTACCAATTTTTCATTCACTCAGTATTCTCTCTTTCTATACTTTCCAATTCGGTTGATGGCCAAATGCCTATTCTCTTACTATGGGACATTTTGTACGCATATCTCACGCACGGAACAACCCATCCATATTTTGGCCTGTAGCCTTGTCCCATAGCCCATATATATTTTCCTCCACTTAACGCTAACTACTATTGATTCAGGTCTTAGATATCCTTCTTCAAAATATACTATGGATTTTTGTCTCCTTGATAGGCCATGCAAAAAAGGCATTCATGTTTTTCCATTGCTGGAGAACGAACTCTTCATTGCTGTATTTTGAAGGCATCTACAAAAAGACTTCCTCTGGGGCTTCGTACTCGCGCGCACAGTTAAGTCATCCACATTGACCAGAAACCTCATTAAAGATGTATAACACTCGCTCTCTCTCTCGCACTAGGGAGAAAAATGCGTTCATATTTCTAAATCCATGTAATTTTCCGCCTCGCTCTGGTCTGGAATAGGACTTAATCTCTTGCAATCTCGACTAACCATCTTTAAAACTTTTTGTTTACTTAGGCCTAAATCACGAACTAGGTCGTTCAGATATGCTTGTGTTAAGAAATGTGGAGTCGAAGAACTTGTTGACTGGTATGATGAGTCATTTATTTCAAGAGATGCTCATCTTCACTCACACTTTCTCCACTATCTGTTTTATTGTCTTCATATGTTGGTTTTGTAGGTATTGGAAGAGTTTCGGAGTATTGGATTGGTCTGATTGCAGAAGTCAAATTGGGGAACACTATGTGTCTCTTAGATTTTCGATTCGAATAACCATGAACATAGGCGAGAAAAAAGTAACAGTCGGTAATGTGAACTTTTTGTTCCCTCCATACCATTGGTACTACAATGGCGGAGTTTTGTGAGGTGGTATGGTTGTGGCCCACATGGGCCAAGGGTTGAACCCCACATTGACGAGATGCCATAGTGACGGTCCGTCGCGGTCCCGCGAAGCTCTAGGGTGGATTTTCTGAATGCGACGAGTTCTCTCACTAAAAGGTATAAATTGGGTGGTAAGGCTGGGCTTCCCTTTCAACTTAGTCCTTCGCCATATTTCTCTACTACTTTTCTGTTTCGTGCATGTTGGCGCACCTTTACCCCAGTCTTGGGGAAAGAAGTGGGTTGATAATTATATTATATATAATATATATAATAAACTATACTAGCACATATATATATAATACCTATATAATACCTATATAATATATATATTATATATATATATATATACTAATCATAGTATATATATATAGTATATACTATATTACACTATAATACTAATATAAAGTTTCATACCTCAACCTAGGATTCTGACGAGTTCGATCTGAAACCGGGTGCAATATAACTGTGGACGACAATTGTGGCCGTCAACCGATTTGTGTGCATTGAAGTGGGATGGACTGCGTAAAATTTATACAATTGTACTTTTCTCTTTATAGATTGTTCATTTGCTGATTTCTATCATTAGCGTTGTGCAAACAAAATTCAATTTTAGAACTCTATCTTTCAAGTAAGTTTCCAATCTGGATTTTAATTTTTTTCATTTAAAATGAAATGGATTTGAAATAGGATGAGTTGAAATTTCTTCGTTGAAGATTATCTTCTTCGTAATAAATATCCTCATTTCTCATTTCTGACGCTTCAAAATGAGACTGTTGCTGATTTATATCGCATTCGAATGAAGTCTTTGTATTCGTTTTCTTTGCAACGCTTAATTGGAGAAGCTTCACTTGCTCTTCTCAAAATATTAACAATGGAACAGATATTTAACTATTAAAAGTTTTTCCATCCTTTTTTTCTTTGCAGTAAAATGCAGCAGTGAGATTCTCAAGTTAACTTTCGTAACTTTTAGCTTACACGGTTTGTATTTAAAAAAAATAAATAATTACTCTAGGATTCATTATAATGCCGCAAATAATTATTATTATTATTATTATTATTATTATTATTATTATTATTATTATTATCTATCTTATTATATTATTTATTATATTATTATTATTATTATTATTATTATTATTATTATTATTATTATTATTATTATTATTATTATTATTATTATTATTATTATTATTATTTATTATATATATATATTATATACTATATTACTAATACTATATATATATTATATATATATAATATATATATAATATATGAATATATCATATATATATATATATATATATATATATATATATACATATATATATATACTACTCGTTAAAAATAACGCACAACTCGGTTAAATGTCACTCCCCGAAACGGGAAGGCCCCTAACCCAATGAAACCCCACACCAACACAGATGACAGCATTCATGTAATTATGTTAAGCGACCCGCAGAGATTGGCTGCCAAGTATTGGGGCCGTCACGCCGATAAATTAGCAAAACAAACCAGTAACTAGACTCTGGGAGATGCTTGGGGGTAGGTTATGGCGGGGGTATAATCGAGCGTTACGAAGAGGACTCCGATAACATGAGAGAGGATAGTGCGTTCAACTGCCAAGAGATTCAGTGGCGTGCAGATACAACACTACACGCCGAAGGACACGGGTACCGGGCACCTGGTCGACGGTTCGGGGTAGCGCACACAACGTTTGCACGGGTGGTCCAACGGTACCAGGAAATCCTTGACGACTGATCGCGTGCGAAGACAAAGATAGGCCCAGGGCGACGTCACCTGGGAAGACCGATTTATACGTCTGCGTGCATCTACGAAGCGCCACACAACGGCACGACATCTGCAGATACAGGTGGCGGAGTACACGGCACCAGGGTGAGTGACAATACAGTGCGTTGACGCCTTGCGGAACATAATTACCGGCCCCTAAAGGCCTGCCATAGGTCCACGCACACCACCAGGGCACATCGAAGGGCGCGACTGCATTTTGCCGAGAAACATTCATTGGACGGTCGGACGGATTGGGCAAACGGTGCTCCAGTTAGGGACGAGTCGGGTGTCTCAGTACGCCTCGGGACAGGCATGCTAGACGTATACCGACGACCGACGTAGAGTTTCGCGCAGATGCAATGTGCCTGCATGTGCAGCCGCCTTCGGACGGTGGGTCGGTATGGTATCTGGCGGAAGCATCTCTATTATCGGGGCCAACAGACTTGCACATCTTTCGATGGGAAGCACTCTAAGCCGTAAGGTATATCACAAACATCCTCGAACCGTATGTTGTGCCATATACCCCCTACATCGGTGACTCTTTCATCCTAATGCATGACAATGCAAGACCACATTAAGACCCAATGTGAACGACTACCTTAGGAACGGTTTAAATTACGGCATTGGAGTGGCCAGCATATAGTCCGGAACCTCAACCCATCGAAACATTTGTGGGATATCCTGAAACGGTGGATCTGACCGCTGCAACCCCTCACTCGGACCCTCTCGGCCTTGCGACAGGCACTGCACTGCGTATGGACAAATCACTGTCCAGGACATTCGCCCACTCATCGCGAACATGCCAGGACGGTGTCAGGACAGTCATCCTTTGCCAGAGGGGCGGTCTTACACGGTATTGAGACAGACCCAACACCCCCCCGCGGCGTCGGTCGTTCGCACCAATACCATTTGCTGTGTTGGCATCGCCGAACCTTCCGAACCCAACTGCGAGACCCTTTGACTCGCACCTTGGCCTCAATTCTATCAACCTAACGGTTTCTGGGAGGATCGACCCACCACACCCTAAACCGCTCTACACCTCGTACCAGGAGCCAACCGCATTACGAACTGAACTGAAAGAATCTGACGCATACGACAAGATACATCACATAATTTCAATCCACCATGTTAATGTCATTATCAATAAGTGTTCTTTCATAGTATTTCAACTCTTTTCTATCCCTTCCTTCGCCAACCTCCCTTGTGAAATCTGCAGGTTAAATTTTTGCACGAGTAGTTAAATATTAAGGTGGCGCTGAAATTTTTTAAAACATGAAGTCATGTCCTAGTACCTGGCTTTGTGATGGTAAAAAAAATACCTCATTTATGACCAAAAAAAAAACAGTGGTAGTTCCATTATAGTCGTCCCACCTTGACCTTTGAAGTTCAAACAGGTTAAAAAAATCTAATATATTTTATCGGATTAATTATAACAAAATGTCCATAACCTTTTTACTATTACTGGCTAAAAAACATGATTTTTATATCAATAATGCAGAATTTAATTTTAAGCAAATGTTATTGAAAATCTTTTCTTGTAAAGCTAATAATTTTCCTTGTATTTCAAAAAAATATTCATTTTTTACTTGAAAATTTTAAAAAAAATTGTATAATGTCAAAATGTGAACAACTACAGAGTTGTGCTTATTTTTTCCGAGCTTTTTATTATTATTAGTTGAAATTTAATTATTAAAATTATGTGTACAAGAAATTCTGTAAGCTAAATTTTCTTAATTAGATGAATGTTATAAAACCTTCCGAAGGAATTTCCACGCAGGAAGACTTCAACCTTAAAGCAGGTATTGGAAAGATGCTTTTTCATAAAAGTATCTAGAACAGACACATGTTCATACAGAGGAGTTAGTAAAGCAGCTTCTGATAATTTATGGAATAAAGTAATAGAACGTTTTACCGCCATATCTGCAACACTGCTCTATTCAAATGAAGTCTAATAGTACAAAAAGCAAGTTCTTCACAGACTTTTCTCGATATTATGATAACAAAAAACAAGGTCCTAAATTTAAATTGGACAGTATCAAAGTTTATAAGAAGATTCTTCAAACAAATTAGTTGGACATATTTCAAAAAGACCATAAAATTCTTGCAGCCACAAAGAAAAATATTTGCTAAAAATGACAGAAGATGATCATAAGTTTTATGAGGTGAGTAACTGAGTATGTTAAATGGAAACTACCCACCTATTTTAATTTTATAACTTATAGATATTGGTAAAATACATTTAATTAAAGTGTCAAATAATAATAAAGTACAAAAATATTTTGTTTTTAATTTAATTAACATTTTTACATGTAATTTCTTAAATAATATAATTTATCATTGTCTTAGTCAACAATGGTTATCAAATTTGATGCTTTCATTAATTGCACATATTTTTAAATTTTAATAAGGAGGATCCAGAAAACTGAATTTATGGACCTTTTTTTACAGGGCCAAAGAACTGTCAGAAGGGACTACTGTACTTCAAAACCAGTTCCAACAACTTCTGAAATTAAATTTAAGAAAAGAAACATCCAAGAAATTGAAAATGCAAAGAAATCCAAAAAAACTGATTACTTAGAGTCAAAACCAAGTTGTTCTTATCAACCTTATCCAGAAACTGATCAAGAAAGCCTCATTTCAGAATCACCATCTGAGGAAAGCATTCAGCAGTCCTTTGTGGAAATGCTTGCAACATCTTCAAACAATGATTCTGATCCTGATTATATTGCAGATGGTCTAAGTGATCAACAAAACAGAAGGGAACTTCGAACATTAGCCGAAGCTTGTGACAGGTAAATGAAAACTATGATCTCAAATAATACCTAAATAAATCTACATATTGTGCAGCTGATCAGTAACATTTCAAAGTATTATATCTAATATAAATCTTTTTTCAGGTTTCAAATAAGTGATAGTGCTGGTGCAGCAATCTCTTCTTCTGTATTAGTAGACTTTGGCTTAATAACAAGAGATAAAATGCAAAATGTTATTGATAAGTAAGTACCTAGATTTTGGAACTACCTACCATATACAATACATTATACAATATAAACCATTTAAACTAATAATACTGCATTACTTACATCATTCACTTAAACTGCGCAATTTTGTGAAAAACTAATCTGATCTTATCCTACTAACAAGCCAAAACTTTTCAGAAATAAGTTAAGAAGAGAAAGAAATAAATTAAGAAAAGAAAGGCAGAAAGAAGAAGAAGAAAAAGTGTTGATAACATAACTGGCATTGGTTTCGATGGAGGAAGAGATGCAACTCTCTTGAAATCTCTGAAGTGAATGTCAAATACTACACGTCTACAATACTGGGACCATTACGTTATCACTGGCGAGCCAGGTAATTAAAATTTAAATATCTTTAGGATTGTTACATTTGTTTAATTTAAATGGTTGGTATTTTTTAAATAGTTTCTTTTAAATCAATTCACAACTTTCCATAATTGAATTTGTTTAATTAACAATTTATTCATTTTTTCAGATGATTTCTATCCTTGACCCATTTTTTCACCAGAAGAGCGGAAAAGGGAATTGATATCGCACACATGGAATCTATAAGAGTTTTGTGGTACGAAATTTGGAAAATAGATTATCTCTGGTGAAGGCAGATGGAACAAATATGAAATAACAAAAGAAATGGGTTCAATAAATATTTAGAGATGTTTCTTTGTGGAAAAACCATCTACGACATGCCTATCTGTCTTTTGCCATCTAAATGAGCTACATCTGAGGCATTGTTTCATGCAAACTGGAGGGCACAACGAAAGGATCCCGATAGTTTGCAGGGCTCCAATTGGCTCGAAACTAATGGAACTGTCTGAATGGGAAGTGTAAAATTTAAACAAATACAATGTAATGGATTTATTTTACTAGAATGATGAAACTTTAGACAGGTCTCTTATAACCTGACCAGTATTATGCTATCGCACTTTGCTACAGCAAATAAACTGGGTGATCGGAGACGAATATCGGCATTGTTTAGAAGTGGGCCCAAATAAATCATTCTTGTTGCATTACTTTACATTCTCCGTTACTATGCATCTTTAGTGAAACTAAGTAAGAACTTGCAGAATTTATAGTAACTTTATTTTCCAAGTTGGTTCCACATAAAGGCTAATAAAAAATTGACTAATGAGCTGAAACTTATTTACATTTGATTCAAAGAGTCAATAAGTTTTCAGATAAAAAAAATCTAAGGGAGATTTGCTACAAAATATTAAAAAACAATAGTTATTCGCACATTGGTGAAAATATTTAGTTAGCAATGTTAGCTTTTAAAAGAAGAGGAAGTTAGGAGTAAGCGCTGTTAATTAAATTGCCTGAATATTAAGGCCTTAATGAAATATTTACTTGTGAAGTTGATTTTGAAGGTGGGGTGGTTGAAAGTGAAAGAGAAGATGAACCTGAAGAAGATGAGAGACTAAATATCCTTCCATGAATAAAGGTGTCAGGACATTTTTAAAACCAAAAATAAATTTTTAACGCATTTCAAAGTTACCACAAGATGACCCCAATTTCACAATGGAAACAATTCCACCCATTTTAAATGCAATGTCAGAAGAGGAAATCAAAAATTTAATTTATAACCCTTTAAAATTAAGACACGATTGCCACAGTCAAAAATGTGGGAAGGCATATAAAGCTAGTTACTGAGGCTTCTTTGGCAGTAGTTGGTCATGATCGTAGAGATGGATTAATAGAAACAAATTAGATCTTGAAAATTGATTGAAAACTTTTACCTCAAAAAGCTTCATTTTAAAATCTAGAATTAAGTATTTTATCTAAAGTATTATGTTTAAATTTTGGCTATTCTGTACTGAATAACTAATATAGTACAATAAATAGGTCGAAACAAATATTTGGATATTCTTTTGAAGTTTTCTCTAATAAATAGACAAAATTTGGAAAAATAAATAATATTTTAATATGCAAATGAATAGTAACGAAAAAAAGAACATTTTCTATTCCATGGTTAAAAAGTAGAAGATAAAAATTTAAATTTCAGAAATTCATTTTTCTTAATTATGACATTAGATATAATCAGTTAAAAAAATGATTTTATTAAATTTTGTATCATTAACCAAGGAAAATTCCAGATTTCTTCACTTACTTTAACCTTAAGGTCATAGATGGGATCCGGCCCGACAGACTATGCGTTACCAAGTGATTTTTATCATGAAATACTTGTGTTTTCCTTACATCAAATACAAGCACCACAAGCTCTCCAATATGATGGGCTGATATTTCTTATTTGCAACTTTTTTTTATCTCTCAGCTATACTTGAAAAGATATGTTTCATACTATGGAGAACACAGTATATATATATATCAATTATACATCTTCGACAACCTCTAAATTATTTATACTCCACTATATATATATATAGTACTACTACTCTAATCTATAGTATATATATATATATATTATATATAATATGTCTGTGTGTGTGTGGAGTATAAAAAATGTAGCAAAACACAGTAGAAGTGTTGTTAAATTTAACAAAGGAAACTATTTAAAGGGATGAATATGGCAAACACCACAAACACTTTTAATTAATTATTATCTGCTTTTAAATATGAATGTGAGATGGCCAATTTCAGGCCAATCATTCCGAATTGAATTATAGCATTTTTGCAGCGTGAATTTTGGGGAATCGTGTTTATTTTTTTTTTTTTATTTATGTTATTTTCCCATAAAAAGCTTTGAATTTGAATTCCTCATAAAATTTTATTGAATATTCATTCTGCATACTGTCAGGTGAAGCAACCGAACGAAAAAAAAGAGAAAAATTTTAATCTCCCTTTTTCAAAATATTTAAAATTCTTCTCAACGAAAAAATTCGCTCATTTTCCTTGTATCTTTTCTATCTTGACAATTTACTAACTTTGGTATATTGTTAATAGGCTTATTTTGCGAGCGTTCTTTCTCTTTATTCTTCGGAATCAAGGCATTCAAAAAATAAAGTTCTCGTAAATTCAGGCTTTGAATTTCATCCATAAGAAAACCTCCGTGTCATGCGCGAGATTAAAACTTAAAATGGAAAGAAGGGAATCATTAATTAATAGAAACTTCCCAGTATCTATCACTAAATATATTTCTTAAAAGATATAGTTTTTTCCCTTCTGTCCGGTTTGTTATTTCTTCCTTTTAAGTTCGCCATATCTTTTTTTTTTCTTTTTTTCTGCTCTGAGTTGCCAACAGCTAAAAAACATATTAAAAGAGCCGCACAGCTCATTGCTTTCTTATATATAATAATATATATAATATATATATACTATATATATTATATCATATATATATATATACTTACTAATATATATACATATTAATATATATTTCATACTAATTATACTAGATATATACTACTCATTACTACTGCATAACGCTTACTATCGTCAAATACAAAAGCAGTACTACCTATAATATAGTTTAAAATATAGATTTAATCTATTCCGATTTCGATAATCATATATAACATATTCTAGATATGTCCTGCCTTAAATTTTTAATCTTTCGAAAATACTTGCTCCCAGCCCTGATCTTCTATGCCAATATTTTTAAAAAAAATTGTTCTCTGTGTCCTCGAGAATTTTACCTCAATCATTAGTGAGTGTTTCTAGATGGTGCTCTAAAACCTCAAACAGGTTTTACCAAATTTGCTCACCGAATCAGAAATGGAAATAAGCTTAACGAGTGTTGAGCACGTTTTCATTTCATTTCAAACTTTATTTGAGGAAAAGTATCGCGAATCATATGCGAAAGAGAATTTTATTTAAAAGCAAATTTACAAATACCATAATTTACGTGACATAATAATAATTAAACAAGATATCTAGGAAGAGTTGAAACCAAATGAAAAATACATACTTCACAAAATAATTGTTTAAATGTCAATACTATCAAACTGACACAGTTGTTATAAGTTACCAGATATTACTTCTTCACAAGACTAGCTGTAATAATGTTCTGGGTACTTTTTCTGAATTCGTTGACAATCATCCCAATGTATTGCTTTTCTCTCTCGCCCTTGGTTAAAATGTTCTGATATTCTTGAATTAGGTTCACTCTTCTCTCAGTCACTTTGTTAACCACTAAAAAGCTTTTCAATATCTCCTCTCAACGGTGAAAATTGACAACACCTTTCCAGTTAGTAGGTAGTTTTTAAAGTTATATAAGAAAAAATCTATATTTGAGAAACAATGTTTTACAACTTCTTTTAAATTTGCAGGAAGTATTTCTCAATTTTTAAAACGTATCTATCTATCTAGTTTCTTGCATCGGTTTTTTGTAGTCATCACTATAGTAACCATTTTGTAGTTAAATATCTAGTAAAGATTTTACCACAAGAATGAGAATGCTAATAGGTTTCTGTCATCGCCACCTATATATCTATGTCCCATTTAACGACGAAGTTAGCTATAGCATTCCCCAGTTCCCCAGTATTAGAACGGCTTAGAGACATATCTTATTGATCGAACCCCATATACACCCACATATGGGGTTCTGTCCCAAAATTAGTGGTTTTTGGCCATGGCAGCAAAAAAACATTGAATATATTATTACACTATATATCATAGCATTACTAGTTTAATACTATAGTAATATATAACGATATATATATATACTAAGCATATAAAATTGATATACTATATACTATATATACTATATATATTACTTACACGGCGGTGAGCTCTCTCCTATATACGGCTAATAGTATATACTATTCATTACTTACTCTTACTCTCATCGCTCACGCATCTCTCTCCTCTGTATATAATATACTTTGATGAAATTGTAAAGTTTTTGATTAGTGTAGGTAAATTATTTCACGTATTTGCCAAAGTCAGGCAGTATGCAAACGCAAGCTTATATACTACACATAACAAAACTCTAATAATGAATTGGTATTGCTCGTTATGTTTAGTCAGTGGGCGGGGCCTAAGAAATGTTGTCAAGACATACATCTATCTCCTTGTGATGAGATATGTTTCTGAAAGTTGTCACAAAACCTTACCTATTCGCGGCAATGGTATTTCTAAAATAAATTAAAAGTTTATCAGATAGTGTAAGTAAAATAGTCATATTAATGTGTCTGAATATAAATGAGGCAATAATTAAACGTTTGTTATTATATTCCATGTTAAACATTTATGTGAAAAACGTTCTCTTAATGCTATAAAACTCTTTCCACTTTTTTTTTGTACATTCTCTTTATTTTTTGGATATTGTATTTACAAATGGAAGTATATATTTTGACATTGAAGCAGCTAAATACAATTGACCACGGAAGGGTGAAAGGGAGAGTAGGGAAGGGTGGATGGCTTGCATTAGTAATTTACTGTTTTTGGGTCTACAAACCAATTTTAAAAAAAAAAAATAAATTTATTTATTTATTTTTTTTAATAATGAGAAATTTTTAATAAAATTTTTAGATTTTAGCAAAAATTCAAAATTTTCCAAAAAATTCGTTAAAGATTAATATAAAAATTATGAAAGTTATAGTTTGGAAAGAAAATTAAATATAAATATCTCGTCTTAAAAGAAAATGAAATAATTTAATATTAAAGTTTCAGGTTAAAAGAAAATTTATTAAAATACAAATGTTAACTCACAACGTTTAGAAAACTGCATACAAATTTATTAAAGTTGTAGCTTAAAAGAAAATATATGTAAATATTAAAGTTAATGCTCACAAGAGAAAACGAGATATAAATAATATATTGAAAAATATTTTAAAATATTAAAGTTAATGCTATCAAAAAGAAAATGATATATAAATAAAATATTAAATATGAGAAAATATAAATGATTCGGCTTATAAGAAAATATATTAAAATATAATAGTTGACACTTCCAAAAATAAAATTTGATGTTAATATTGAATATGTAAAAACATATATGTTTTAGCTTAAAAAATATATTAAAATATAAATGACAACGTTTGCATAAAGAAAGCGAGATGTAAATGTTAATTTAAATGAAAAAATAAATTTTCAGTTTAAAAGAAAATATATTAAAGCATAATAGCTGAAGCTTGCAAAAAGAAATTTAAATATGAGTATTAAATATATCAAATATAAATGTTTCTGCTTTAAAGAAAATATATTAAAATATTATTGCCAACGTTTAAAAAGAAAACGAGATGTAAATATTAAATATATGAAATTAGTTCAAATATAGATGTTACAGCTCAAACGAGAACGGTGTAGAGGTGAGCTTATTTTAGCACCAGATTTATTCATATGTTACCCTATACCTCATGTTTTCTTCTCATATACTAATTTGTTTGACTTTCTCAGGAGAAGTAATATTTAAAAAGCAAAAGATTTCAGGATTATTTAAAAAACAGTATATGTCTGATGCCATGCCCACATACAAAAATAAACTCTGAAGATAATTCACGGAAAAATACATAGCAAGTGACAAAAAAAATATCTCATTTAATGATATATATGTATCAGTGCTTTATATGGTAAGTCACATAAAGTATTGATTATTATTAACCAACCTTTACTTGTAGAACAACATATCAATGACAACGAGGTCGAAGATTAACAGCTTTTCAGAACTTCTAGTTCCTTCTTAGAGAGGATGCCCTCATAAGGGTAATTATTACATTCATATATATTTATAGATACCAAGTTCTCCATTACTAATAACATAAGGAATATGATGATTTTCATTATATTTATTAAAATTAGTGTGGGGCTGAGAATCTTCCAACTTAAACTAGTCTCATCAAGCTGGCATTACCCCTCCGGAGGAGGGGTAAGGCCTCTGCCCTTCGGGTTGACGCCTTAATACCCGCTTACACTCTCTTGGGGGTGACCCCCAAATGGGACTTCACACCCTTTCATGGGGTGATCCCCCATGGGACTTCTCGCGGGATAAAAATTGAATTCCTTTAGGCACTTATTGAATAGTGAACTTGTGAAAATTAATTTTAGTATCCTTAGTTGGATGAGTGAAGGAGAAGACCTTAGGGTAACACAGTTGGTTTAATTGTAGTTTTGCTAGGTAGGATAGTTTGTTTGTTTAGGGTGTACAAAACATCTTCCAAAGGGAATGACCAAAATTATGGACTAAATTGGCAGGAGTACGATAATATGTTTAAGTTAAATTTGCTATTCCACATAAATGAAAATGTATATGTGAAAAATTATAGGATAAGGTATGAAAAAGGTGTGTGTACATACGACCTTAGGGTAACATAGCTGGGTGTGTAAGTTCGATTAACCCTAGTATTATTAGGTAGAGTAGTTTGCTAGGGTGTACGAGACATCTTTGAAGGAAATGATTAGAGTTATTTACTATTTTGACATGAGTACGTAATTTTGCTTAAGTTAAATTTGTTATCTAACGTAAATGAAAATGTAAATGTGTAAAATATCGTGTCTTTGATAGGTTGGACACTTTGCTAATTTTAGCATTTCTTCGTAGTTCAGGGTATTTAGATCTGTTAGGTTATACTTTGTTTGTTTGTTTAGGGTGTACAAAACATCTTCCAAAGGGAATGACCAAAATTATGGACTAAATTGGCAGGAGTACGATAATATGTTTAAGTTAAATTTGCTATTCCACATAAATGAAAATGTATATGTGAAAAATTATAGGATAAGGTATGAAAAAGGTGTGTGTATATACGACCTTAGGGTAACATAGCTGGGTTAGTAAGTTCGATTAACCCTAGTATTGTTAGGTAGAATAGTTTGCTAGGGTGTACGAGACATCTTTGAAGGAAATGATGAGAGTTATGTACTACTTTGACATGAGTACGTAATTTTGCTTAAGTTAAATTTGTTATTTATCGTAAATGAAAAATGTAAATATGAAAATATCGTTTCTTTGATAGGTTGGACACTTTGTTAATTTTAGCATTTATTCGTAGTTCAGGGTGTTTAGATCTGTTAGGTTATACTAGCTTTGTTAAAAAATGTTAAGTTTTGTAAGATATTACCTATGTTAGCTGTTAATGATGTGTTAGAAACGTTGGATTTGGTTAGGGTTATGCTGAGTACTTTTGATAGTTTAAGAACTTTCATAATGTTAGCATGCAATTATTCATAGTTGAAAATTGAAGTTAAGATACGATAGGGTATTTCAATTTGATGAAAGGTATTATAAATTCACAGTTCAAGATGGTATATTTGATAGGTTGGACACTTTGTTAATGGGTTTTGTTAGATAATACTACTTTAGCTGCTGATGATATGATAGAAAAAGTAGGGATAGGTTGAGTTTTGCTACGTAATGATTGGATAGGTTGAGAACTTATTCTTAGTTCCAAATGTAAGTGTCTTATTCATAGTTCCAAATGTTAGTGTCTATGGTAGGTTATAGCACTTTGTAAATGTTAGATATGTTGGTAATGTTCAGTTTTGGTAGGTTATTACGAATTACCTTATACATATAAAGTTACTTTGTTACTTTGGGAATGTATTTTATGTTAACAGTAATGATTTGTCAGGCACTTGAGAGACATTGGTAATTATTCATAGGTTCATATGTTAGATACGATATGCTGTTACGTTATTAGGTTAGATCGGGTCTTGGTATGTTATTTGGATATATAATGACGTCTCCTTGTTCGTGATAGCATTTTATTCTAATCTAGTGAAATTTGGGAATAGTGGTTGTACCGGTAATTTGGCAACATCAAACCATTTTTCATTTTTATACCCAGTTCTCACATTGCAGTTTGCCACTTTGTAGATACTCTTCATATTTATAACATATTACATATCATAGTAATATTTAACAAAACTAAACAAAAATGTATCATAGCCCAACATAACTATCACACTGACCAACAAAGTTTTTTCATAAGTTTTACTTTAAAAACAATGCGATGCTGCCAAATTACCGGTACCACATCTATTCCCAAATTTCACTAGATTAGAATAAAGTGCTATAACGAACAAGGATGTGTCATTATATATTCAAATAACATACCAAGACCCGATCTAACCTAATAACATAACTTAGCATATCGTATCTAACATATGAACTTATGAATAATTACCAATATCTTTCAAGTAGCTGACAAATCATTACTGTTAACATAAAATACATTCCCAAAGTAACAAAGTAACTTAACCCTTTATTCGTCATAACTTACCATAACTGAACATTACCAACATATCTAACATTTACAAAGTGCTATAACCTACCATAGACACTAACATTTGAACCTATGAATAAAACACTAACATTCGGAACTTTGAATAAGTTCTCAACCTATCCAATCATTACGTAGTAAAATTCAACCAATCCCTATTTTTTCTCTCATATCATCAGCAGCTAAAGTAGTATTATCTAACAAAACCCATTAACAACGTGTCCAACCTATCAAATATATCAATATCTTGAACTATGAATTGATACCACCTTCATCAAAGTGTCTTGCCTATCAAATATAACATCATTTTGAACTATGAATAAATGCTGACAATAACTAAATTCTCTACCAAATCTAACATTACGCAGCAAAAACTTAACCTATGTCCACGTTTCTAACACATCATTAACAGCCAACATAGTAATATCTTACAAGACTTATCATTTTCTAACAAAGCTAGTATAACCTAACAGATCTAAATACCCTGAACTACGAAGAAATGCTAAAATTAGCAAAGTGTCCAACCTATCAAAGACACGATATTTTACACATTTACATTTTCATTTACGTTAGATAACAAATTTAACTTAAGCAAAATTACGTACTCATGTCAAAATAGTAAATAACTCTAATCATTTCCTTCAAAGATGTCTCGTACACCCTAGCAAACTACTCTACCTAATAATACTAGGGTTAATCGAACTTACACACCCAGCTATGTTACCCTAAGGTCGTATGTACACACACCTTTTTCATACCTTATCCTATAATTTTTCACATATACATTTTCATTTATGTGGAATAGCAAATTTAACTTAAACATATTATCGTACTCCTGCCAATTTAGTCCATAATTTTGGTCATTCCCTTTGGAAGATGTTTTGTACACCCTAAACAAACAAACAAAGTATAACCTAACAGATCTAAATACCCTGAACTACGAAGAAATGCTAAAATTAGCAAAGTGTCCAACCTATCAAAGACACGATATTTTACACATTTACGTTAGATAACAAATTTAACTTAAGCAAAATTACGTACTCATGTCAAAATAGTAAATAACTCTAATCATTTCCTTCAAAGATGTCTCGTACCCCCTAACAAACTATCCCACCTAACAATACTAGGGTTATTCGAACTTATTAACCCACCTATGTTACTTACCCTAAGGTCGTATATACACACATCTTTTTATACCTTATCCTATAATTTTTCACATATACATTTTCTCTTATGTTAAATAGCAAATTTAACTTAAAACATATTATCGTACACCTGCAAACTTAGTACATACCTCTGGTCATTCCCTTTCGAAGATGTTTTGCACACCCCACACGAACCATCCTACATAGCAATACTAAGACTAACCCAACTGTGTTATCTTAAGGTCTTCTCCTTCACTTATCCTACTATGAATACTAAACTTAATTTTCACAAGTACACTATTTAATAAGTGCCTTAAGGAATTCATTTTTACCCGCGATAAGTCCCATGGGGGATCACAACTTGAAAGGGTGTGAAATCAAATTTGTGGGTCACCCCAAAGGGGATGTAAGAGGGTATTAAGGCCTCAACCCGAAGGGCAGAGGCCTTACCCCTCCTCCGGAGGGGTAATGCCAGCTTGATGAGACTAGTTTAAGTTGGAATATACTCAGCCCCACACTAACCGTCATAAATATAATGAAAATCATCCTAGCCCATATGTTATTAGTAATCGAGTACTTGAAATCTCCGAGTACATATGAATGTAATAATTACCCTTATGAGGGCATCCTCTCTAAGAAGGAACTAGAAGTTCTGAAAAGCTGTTAATCTTCGACCTCGTTGTCATTGATATGTTGTTCTACAAGTAAAGGTTGGTTAATAATAATCAATACTTTATGTGACTTACCATATAAAGCACTGATACATATATATCATTAAATGAGATATTTTTTTTGTCACTTGCTATGTATTTTTCCGTGAATTATCTTCAGAGTTTATTTTTGTATGTGGGCATGGCATCAGACATATACTGTTTTTTAAATAATCCTGAAATCTTTTGCTTTTTAAATATTACTTCTCCTGAGAAAGTCAAACAAATTAGTATATGAGAAGAAAACATGAGGTATAGGGTAACATATGAATAAATCTGGTGCTAAAATAAGCTCACCTCTACACCGTTCTCGTTTGAGCTGTAACATCTATATTTGAACTAATTTCATATATTTAATATTTACATCTCGTTTTCTTTTTAAACGTTGGCAATAATATTTTAATATATTTTCTTTAAAGCAGAAACATTTATATTTGATATATTTAATACTCATATTTAAATTTCTTTTTGCAAGCTTCAGCTATTATGCTTTAATATATTTTCTTTTAAACTGAAAATTTATTTTTTCATTTAAATTAACATTTACATCTCGCTTTCTTTATGCAAACGTTGTCATTTATATTTTAATATATTTTTTAAGCTAAAACATATATGTTTTTACATATTCAATATTAACATCAAATTTTATTTTTGGAAGTGTCAACTATTATATTTTAATATATTTTCTTATAAGCCGAATCATTTATATTTTCTCATATTTAATATTTTATTTATATATCATTTTCTTTTTGATAGCATTAACTTTAATATTTTAAAATATTTTTCAATATATTATTTATATCTCGTTTTCTCTTGTGAGCATTAACTTTAATATTTACATATATTTTCTTTTAAGCTACAACTTTAATAAATTTGTATGCAGTTTTCTAAACGTTGTGAGTTAACATTTGTATTTTAATAAATTTTCTTTTAACCTGAAACTTTAATATTAAATTATTTCATTTTCTTTTAAGACGAGATATTTATATTTAATTTTCTTTCCAAACTATAACTTTCATAATTTTTATATTAATCTTTAACGAATTTTTTGGAAAATTTTGAATTTTTGCTAAAATCTAAAAATTTTATTAAAAATTTCTCATTATTAAAAAAAATAAATAAATAAATTTATTTTTTTTTTTTAAAATTGGTTTGTAGACCCAAAAACAGTAAATTACTAATGCAAGCCATCCACCCTTCCCTACTCTCCCTTTCACCCTTCCGTGGTCAATTGATTTACTGCTTCATGTCAAATATAAACTTCCATTTTGTAATACATATCCAAAAAATAAGTTCTGTACAAAAAAAAAGTGGAAAGAGTTTTTATATAATTTTATTAATTTTCACATAAATGTTTAACATGGAATATAATAACAAACGTTTAATTATTGCCTCAATTTATATTTCAACACATTAATATATATTTTACTTAATAATCTGATAACTTTTAATTTATTTTAGAAACCATTGCGCAATAGTATGGTTTTGACACTTTCAGAACATATCTCATCAAAAAAATGTATGCTTACCACATTTTAAGCCCCGCCCACTGACTAAACATAACGCAATACCATTCATTATTGTTTTTATGTGTATATAACTGCGTTTGCATACTGCTACTTTGCAAAACTTAAATTAGCTTAACCTACACTATCAAAAACTTTAAACAATTTCATCAAAGGATATATATATATATATATATATATAATAATATAATTAAAATGCATATACTACATATAATATATTATATCAATATATATATATATAATATATTTATATATATATTAATAATACATATGTATTATATTTATATATATATATAATATATATATATTATATATATATATATTAATATATTCAATTTTTTTTATGCTTAGCTCATGGCCAAAACCCTAATTTTTGGGAACAGAACCCCATATGTGGGGTATAGGGGTTCGAAATAGGATGTCTCTAAGCCTTCCTAATATGGGGAATGGGGCTGCATAGCTAACTTGTCGGTTAAATGACTATATAAGTGCTACCAGAAACTATTGCATTCTCATTCTTTGGTTAAAATTTTACTAGATATTAACTACAAAATGGTTACTATAGTGATGACTACAAAAAACCGATGCAAGAAACCAAATAAAAAGATACGTTATTAAAAGTTGAGATCTCAATTGTTTAATAAGTATCAAATATTTTAATGTCTACAATGTTCAGTGAATATTTACATCATTATCATCTGGAAAAACCTTTTACCTGACGGTGGCTTTGCCAAAAACCTTTTGAAAAGCTTCTTTAATAGGATTAACCTTAACTTCTTTGTCAGATGCAACAATAATATCGATATCACCTCCTGAATCTGTTAGTGACAAGTTATCAGTCGACGATATTCAATTTTCCATTAGAAAAAATTATCAAGCGTGTAAGACAAACTTACTAATAAATTCTTTCATTTGAGGATCTAGCGTAGTTATCATTGTGTCCATGGATTTTTCATTTGGTTTCAACTCTTCCTAGATATCTTGTTTAATTATTATTATGTCACGTAAATTATGGTATTTGTAAATTTGCTTTTAAATAAAATTCTCTTTCGCATATGATTCGCGATACTTTTCCTCAAATAAAGTTTGAAATGAAATGAAAACGTTTTATTTATGAAATACCAATTTATCGGTGAAAATTTAAACCTTTGAGGTTTTAGAGACCATCTTAGAACACTCAAATTGAGGTAAAATTTGGCACAGAACAATTTTTTTAAAATATTGCAAGAAGATCAGGGCTGGGAGCAAGTATTTTCGAAAGTTGAAAAATTTAAGGCCAGCATGATATATATATATATATATATATATATATATATATAAATCATGTATAATATATATAATATATATATATATATAGATATATATACTACTATATATACTATATTATATATATATATCCTATATATATTATAATATATATATATATATTATATAATATATTATATATGTTTATATATATAGTATATATATATATATAGAAAGCAATGAAGCTGTGCGCTCTTTTTAATATGTTTTTACTAGTTAGGCAAACTCATCGCACAATCTTTTAAATATTTTAGTGATAGTCTGAAGTTTCTATTAATTAATGATTCCCTTCTTTCCATTTTAGTTTAAAAATACGAGTATGTAAAACTAAGGTTTTCTTATGGATGAAATTCAAAGCCTGAATTTACGAGAACTTTATTTATTTGAATCCTTGATTCCGAAGAATAAAGAGAAAGAACGCTCGCAAAATAAGCCTATTAACAATTACCCTTTTCGAATAAAGAAAAGATACAAGGAAAATGAGCGAATTATTTTTTCGTTGCAAGATTTTAAATATTTTGATAATTAAAAGGGAAGATTAAAAATTTTCTCTTTTTTTTTCGTTCCAATATTTTTCTGAACTTAAAATACATTTTCAAAAATTATTTATGAGGAATTCAATTTTTATAGTTATTTCTTAGAAAAAAAAAATAAAAAAAAAAAAATTAAAAAAAAACAACGAAACCCCAAAATTCACGCTGCAAAAATGCAAATTCAATTCGGAATGATGGCCTGAAATTGGCCATTCACAGTCATATTTAAAACAGAAATATTAATTAAAAGTAGTTCCATATTCATCCCTTTAATAGTTTCACTTATTATAAATTTAAAACACCACTGTCTTATTGCTACATTTTTTTTTATACTCTCCACTTCTTCAAACCTGACTAATATTATATATTTATATTATAATTAAAATATATATATATATATATAATATATATATATATATATATATACTACTATATAGACACAAAGAAAGGAAACACAAACAAAATATATAGTACGATGTATCCACTCACAAAATACTTAGATACATATTAAGCGTGGGTCCGAAAAACGAAGCTTGGAAAAAGGCTGCAAATAAATGTGAAAAAAAAACTGATAATGTGGAGTATCTCTTAAAACCAACACAGCACAACAATTTTCAATGATAAAAAATCTCCTAGTGCGAATCCATAGTCGTTTCCCACTTGACCTTAGTTAAAAAAGTTAAGAAAATCTGGAATTTTCTTGGTTAAACAAAAATTGTTTGTTGGAACTTTTTTCCACCCACAATTCATACCTCACATGCCCCACTGATCTTAGGTACCATAAATGATTCAGAATTAATTTTTAAACACATTTACTTGTTTAGTTAATATGCTTGTTGAGGCTAATAGTTTTAAAAGTTGTATACAATAAATATATTTTATTTTCCAAATTTTGTCTATGGTATATTAGAGTGAACTTTACAAATTAGAATATCCAAAATTTGTTTGCTATCCTTATTTAATTTAAGTACTATATTAGTTATTCAGTACAGAATAGCCTAAACTTTAAACATATACTTTAGATAACATACTTTAATCTAGATTTTAAATGTCTTTTTTGAGGGTAAAGTTTTCATCAATTTTCAAGATCTATAATTTGTTTCTAATTAATCCATCTCTACGATCATGACCAATTACTACTGCTAAAGAAGCTTCAGTAACTAGCTTTATATGCTTTTCCACATTTTGACGTGTGGCAATCGTTGTCTCTTAATTTTAAAGGTTATAAATTAAATTTTTTTTGATTTCCTTTGATTTTTTAAATTGTTTTAAAAATGGGTTGGAATTGTTTCCCGATTGTGAAATTGGATCATTCTTGTTGCTAACTATTGATGCGTTTTAAATTAAGTTGGTATTATTGTTTTAAATCCTAAAATCTCATTACCTTTTGAGTCTGGGAGGGATATTAGTCCTCATCATCTTCTCAGGTTCATCTTCTCTTTCACTTCAACCACCACCACCTTTCAATAATCATTCTTCACAATGGTAATATTTCATTAAGGCACTTTAATATTCAGCAATTTTCATTAACAGCGCTTACCCTAACTTCCTCTTTCAAAAGCATAACTATTGCTTACTAAAATATTATTCACCATGTGACGAAATAACTATTAGTTGTTTAATATTTTTGTAGATAAAATCTCCCTTACATTTTTATCTGGAAACTTATTGACTCTCTGAATCAATAAGTTTCCAGCTCCATTAGTCAATTTTTTATTAGCCTTTTTGTGGAACCAACTTGGAAAATAAAGTTACTAATAAAGTGGGAATATTTCAAGTTCCTGCTTGGTTTCACTAAAGATGCATATTAACGGAGAATTATTCTTAAGAAAATAAAAACCAACAAGAAATATTGGCCACTTCTAACAATGCCATCATCTCCAGCATCCACTATCACCAGTATGATTATCTTGTAGCAAAAATCGCAACTTAATACTGTCAGTTGAGGAGGACTGTCTAAGTTTCATCATCTGTAAAATAACCATTACATTGTATTTGTTTAAATTTTACCATTTCCCATTCAGACACGTTTCCATTTAGTTCGAGCCAATTGACCCCCTTGCAAACTTATCGGGACCTTTCGTTGTGCCATCCACTTTCATGAAAACATGCCTCAATGGTAGCTCATTTAGATGCAAAAGACAGATATCATGTCGTAATGGTTTTCCAAGAAACATCTCTAAAATATCCTATTAAACAATTTCTATGACCAGTATTCACATTTGTTCCTATCTGCCTTCACCAGAGATAAACCTTTCATTTTCCAATTTCGTACACAAACTCTCTTATAGATTCCATGGGCGATATCAATATTCTTTTTCCGCTCTCTGGTGAAAAATGGTTAAGATAAATTTATCTGAAAAAAATGAATCTAATTTTTCATTAACAGATTAAGTTTAAACAGAAGTATATGATTTTTAAAAGAAAACTATTGTAAATAAATACCAACCATTTAAATTAACAATGTACAGATTCCTAAAAATATTTATTAATTTTTAATTACCTGGCTCGCCAGTGATACGTAAAGGTCTTCCAGTATTGTAGACGTGTAGTATTTGACATTTTCACTTCAGAGATTTCAAGAGTTGGATCTCTTCTTCCATCGAAACCAATGCATATCAAACACTTTTTCCTCTTCTTTCTGCCTTTCTTTTTCTTTAATTTATTTCTTTCTCTTCTTAATTTATTTCTGAAAAGCAGGTAAATCAGATTAGTTTTCACTAAAATCATGTTTAGTGATGATGAAGTAATCAGTATTTATTAGTTTTAAATGTTATATTGTATAATGATGTATTATGGGTAGGTAGTTCCAAAACAGGGTACTTTTACTTATCAAAACATTTTGCATTTTTATCTCTAAATGCAAAAGTTTTACTTAATAGCATAATTATTTTCGCACAGCACTATCACTTTATTGAAACCTGAAAATGAAGATTGAATTAAAAACATTACTGATCTGTCTTCACAAATAGAGAAATGGATTATTGAGATTCATAGTTTTCATTTACACTGTCAACAAAGCTTCTCGGCCTAATGTCGAAGTCCCTTTTCTGTTTTGTTGATCACTTAGACCATCTGCAATATAATCAGGATCAGAATCATTGTTTGAAGATGTTGCAAGCATTTCCACAAAGGACTGCTGAATGCTTTCCTCAGATGGTGATTCTGAAAATGAGGCTTTGTATCAGTTTCTGGATAAGGTGTATAAAACAACTACTCAAGTAATCATTGGATTCTCACACTGAGTTTCTTTCTTAAATCTTAATTTCAAGAAGTTTGTTGGAACTGGTTTTGAAAAGTACAGTAGTCCCTTCTGACAGTTCTTTGGGTCCTGTAAAAATAAGGTCCATAAATCCAGTTTTCTGGATCCTCCTTATTAAAAAATTTAAAAAATGTGAAAATATTATGAAAGCAACAAAATTTGATAACCATTGTTACATAATTTAAAAATTTTGTTAATTAAAATCTATGCATTTTCCGCAAAATATTTTAAATTAAAACAATAATTTTTGTTACTTTATTGTTGTCTGACAAAACAATGAAAATTTGTTTTACTAAGTGTTCTTATATGTTATGAAATTTCCTATAGTTGGGTAGTTTACTTTTAGAAGACTAGGGGCTGGAAACACCTTTCATATAAACTTTATCATCATCTCCTATCATTTTTTAGGCAAATATTTTCATTCTGCTAGCTGCCTAGAATTTATGCGAAAATGGCAATAATTTTTACTTGAATCTTTCTATAAACTTCTTGAAGCGTCCAATTTAATAAACCAGATCCTTTGTTTTGTTATCAAATCAGATGTCAGGAAACCTCCTTTTTTATGACTATCCAATGTCATATGGCTGATACGGCATTTCAAGATATGGGGTAAACTTATACTTTATCCATATATTATAAAGCTCTTCACAAACTTCTTTTCTTTTTCTTGTTCATTACTTTTGATTAAAGGAGTCATCTTTCCAATACCTGCTTTAAGGTTGGCATCCTGGTGGAAATTCTTCGGATAAAGCGTTATAACATCATTAATTAGAAATTCTACTTACAGAAATTCTGTAACATTCATAATTTGGTTATAATAAATTTCCATTACTAATAATATAATAAAAACCTGAAAA
Organism: Trachelipus rathkii; assembly: GCA_015478945.1. NCBI lineage: Eukaryota > Metazoa > Arthropoda > Malacostraca > Isopoda > Trachelipodidae > Trachelipus > Trachelipus rathkii. Next base: position 3,105 of record JABUQX010023999.1, on the reverse strand, counting down.
AAATAAACGATATATTGATACTTAAGGTTGTCACATTTAGACATTATACAATTTTTAAAATTATTCAGTAAAAATAATATTTTTTGAAAATACAAGGCATAAATTATTAGCTTTACAAGAAAAGATTATTCAATAACAAAAAATAAAAAATTCTGCATTATTGAAATATAAAGAACATGTTTTTAGCATGTTATAGAAAAAAGGTTATAGGGAATTGACTATTACTCCGATAAAATATTTAGATTTTTTAACCTTTTTTGAACTCAAGGTCAAGGGGTACGACTCATAAATGGACTACTCACGTGTCATACAATGTATATCATCAAGAAGCCAGCGTACTAGGACACCTGACTTTCATGTTAAAAATTTCAGCCACCTTAATATTTATACTACTCGTCAAAATTAACGCATCACAAGGGTAGGTGGCGAAGGAAGCGGTAGAAAAGTTTGTACTCGAATAGGAGCACTTTATTGGATAATGACTTTAACATGTGGATTCCTCCCCAGAACCGTTTATTAGGGTGATTAGAATGGTGAAGGCCCAAGGTTTCAGTCAAAGGGGTCTCGCAGCTTGGGTTCGGAGGTCCGGCGAGCCAACACACAACTGTTGGTGCGACTAGCGACGAACGGCCGCGGAGGGGGGTGTCCCAAAATCCGTGTTATGAACCCACCTTCTGGCAGGATGAGCTGTCTCTTGACATCCGTCCTGACATGCTTTCGATGAGTGAGTATCCGAGACAGTGATTTGATCCCATACTTCGTGCAGTGCCTGTCCACCACAGGTCCGTGGAGGGGGTTTGCAGCTGTCGGCATCCCGGACGTTCTTTGGATCATCCCACAAATGTTCGTATTTGGGTTGAGGTCCGGACTATTATGGTTCTGGCCATTTCCAATGCTCGTAACTGAATACCCGTCCTAATGTAGTGTCGTTCACCATTGGGTTTCTTATTGTGGTCTTTGCTATTGTCTATGCATTAGTTGATGAAGGAGTCACCGAGTAGGGGTATATGGCACAACATTAACGGTTCGGGATGTTTGTGATATACCTTTCGGCTGTTAAGAGTGCTTCCATCGAAGATGTGCAAGTTCTTTGGCCCCGATAAAGGAGATGTCTTCCACCAGACCAATAAACCGACCCACCTCAAGCGCTGCCACCTGCAGCACATTGCACTGCGCGAACCTCTAACCTGTCGCGTCGTCGGTTTATTACTCTAGGCATGCCTGTCTCTATCGGTTACTTGAGACCACTCCCGACTCGTCTCCTAACGGAGGCACCTTTGAACCCTAACCGTCGGACGTCCAATGAATGTGTTTTTCTTGGGCAAATGCCAGTCGCGCCCTTCGATGTGCCGTGTTGTGCGGTGACCTATGGGCAGGCCTTTGGGGCCGTAAAATTATGTTCGCAAGCCAAACGCCAGCACTCACCACTGGTGCCGATGTACCTCCGCCACCTGTATGCTGCATAGATGTCGTGCCGCTGTTGTAGCCTCTACGTAATGACACGGCAATCGTAAAATCAGTCTTACCACGGGTGTGTGCCTTAGGGCTTATCTGTCTTCGCCGGCGATTCATGTGTCAGGATTTTCTTGTACTTTTACCGTTGGACCACCCGTGCCAAACGTTGGTGGTGCGCTAACCCGAACCCGGACCAGGTGCCCGGTACCCGTGTCCTGCATCTTGTAGTGTTGTTATCTGCACGCCACGATCTCTTGCCATGTGAACACGCACTACTTCCTCTTTCATGTATATCGGTAGTCTCTTCGTACGCTCGATATTATTACCCCCGCCATAACTACCCCCACATCCTCCCAGGTCTAGTTACGTTGGTTTAGTTTTCCTAAATTTATCGCCCGGTGACGGCCCCAATACTGCAGCCAATTTCCTGCGGGGGTGGTTACATAATTACAATGATGCTGTTCATTTGTGTTGGTGTGGGTGGGTTTCATTGTTTATAGGGGCCATCCTCCGTTTCGGGGTGAGTACATTTTACCGAGTTTGTGCGTTATTTTTAACGTAGTTATTATATATATTATATTATATATATATATTAATATATTTATAATATATTATACTTATATATATATATATATAGTATATATATTATATACTATATTAATATATTATATATAGTTATATTATATATTATATATAATAAAAAAATAATAATTAATAATAATAATATGAATAAAAAATAATAAAAAAAAATACATAATATAAATAATTATAATATAATAATAATAATAATAATAATAATAATAATAATAAATAATAATTAATAATTAATAAATAATAATAAATTAATAATAATTTATTGCTTGAGCAATATAATGAATCCTAGTAAAATATTTATTTTTTTGTAATTATACATAACCGAAGCACGAAAGTTAACTTGAGAATCTCACTGCTGCATTTTACTGCAAAGAAAAAAAGGATGGAAAAACTTTTAATAGTTAAATATCTGTTCCATTGTTAATATTTTGAGAAGAGCAAGTGAAGCTTCTCCAATTAGCGTTGCAAAGAAACGAATACAAAGACTTCAATTCGAAGCGATATAAATCACAACAAGTCTCATTTTGAAGCGTCAGAAATGAGAAATGAGGATATTTATTACGAAGAAGATAATCTTCAACGAAGAAATTTCAACTCATCCTATTTCAAATCCATTTCATTTTAAATGAAAAAAATTAAAATCCAGATTGGAAACTTACTTGAAAGATAGAGTTCTAAAATTGAATTTTGTTTGCACAACGCTAATATAATAATCACAATGACATTATAAGAAAAAGTAACAATTGTGTATTTACGCAGTCATCCACTCAACCACACAAATCGGTTGAGCCACAGAGTCGTCACATGTTATTGCACCCGGTTTAGATCACTCGTCAGAATCCTAGGTTGAGGTAATGAACTTAGTATTCACTTTATATTATATATATATATATACTATATATATTATATTATATATATATGTATATATATTATATAATATATATTAGTAATAATATATATAATATATATATATAATATATATAGTATTATATATTTGACTATATTATATATAATATATATCACCCTACTTTCTTTTCCCAAGACTGGGTGGTAAGG